>MU223535.1:2711503-2735117 GCA_018584345.1 Thuja plicata
ATATACCAAGGACATGTCATATTATTTGTAATTCCTTTATTAAGGAATTTAGATATTCCTCCTTAAGAGGATTCCTACACATGGCACACACCAAATGTGAATGTGGCACACATAGAGTATGGGAGTTACATGCAAACTCCTCCACTCATCTCTACTTAAGAGATGACCCTCACACACTTCTTAGGGGTTCTAGGGTTCTCATAGGGAATCTAAGTTGAATTTCTTCTCTCTTCTCTCATTCTCATTCTTGCAATATAGTAATGAGCTTATTGCTCTCATTCTTTAGGCTTTGAGCCATATTCATATTGTTCACAAGGGGTTTTTCTTGTTTTTCCCCTTTCAAATCCTTGTGTTCTTGCCTTGGTTCTTGGAGCATTTTGGTGTACTTGTGGTTGATCTATTGAAGGAAAATCTATCTCTCTTTCTGCATTTGGTAAATCTTTTCCATTGAATACTCTCCTGGATTCTTTCCCTATCTTTTTAATTTTACTTTATATTTCTAGCAGATCCCCTACTAAAAAATCTATTAAGCATGATCTTAGTGAGGTTGATTCATTTGACTCTATTATTGATAATGTTATAAAATGGTGAGTACCTTTTGGGGTAAATATGTACTATGAAAAGTTTAATGATGATGATCAAATAAATTTTGAAGATTTTGTAGTGTTTAGTATCAATACAATTAGAAAATAACTAATTGAGATACAAGGATAGATCCCCATGTCCTTGTATAGTAAGTTTGAATTTATGTAGCTTGCTGCATCAAAGCAAGATAAAGAATTGGTAGAAAATGCTTTAGTCCAATTACAACCAGAAATGTCAAAAGAGGAAATCAAAGAGATTCTTGTGAAAATTAGTTTGACATTCAAGACCACAAAAAGGTTGACAAGGTTACTCAATGGTGAAACTCAATCAATTCAAGATGAGATAGAGAGAATTTTGAAGAATCACTTGGGTCTTATTGAAAAGGAGGAAGATGAGCACAAAGAAGAATAGGAAAAGGAAAAAGATGATGATGAACCTAAGATTGTACATATCGATAAGGGGTGGATGGTTGATGGTGTAAATGTCAACATAGATGAAATTCCACTCATGAATGATCCAGATGAGCCTAAGGATACAAAATATGAATAGGTGAATGCTCATGTTACCATAGAGCTAGAGAAAGAAATAGATCAAGTTATGACTGATGATACTTCAGTCAAAGTTCCTATCGGTGAGCACCAACAAGAACAAGTAGAAAAGGAAACTAGTGGAGATGAAGATAAGGAGAAGCAAGAGCATGCATATAATGAGGATGTGCAGATGAAAGGACAATATGAAAAGAAAAAGAAACAAAGGGAGAAGACCACAAACAAGGAAAAAGAAAAGGAAACATTTTATATGTCTTCTGTTGAGTAAATTTTTGAGGAGATGGATGAAGATGAAATGCTAGTCATTCAAGGCACAATAGACTTGAGTATAATGAGAAATACTAAAATGATGAATGTTTCTATGACTATTAAGTATAAGGCCAAAAGGTATAAAAAGAAGGAGGCACAAATAACACAGTCTACAAGAGATATATTGTAAGATGTAGTGCCTAAAGTAACCTATGATGAAAATGATGCACCTATTAAACAATTGGGTAAATTAGTGATACCTACAGGTGATCAAATGAAAATTTTAAAAGATGCAGTAACAATGAGGACATAAAAGGATTATGAGAAGAATAAATTAGAAAATTTATCCCAACGCATTACACTTGATAGAGGATCATTGATAGTTAGTGTTAACAAGGTAAAAGAAGAATTAAAAGAAGGTGGTAAGATTCTCACTTCCATCTCTGACTTCTCACATTTTTTGAAAGACATAGACTAGAAAAGGTGTGAAGACCAACATGAGCTAAGGTTGTTAGTAGAAAATTTTGATCCTATCAATCAGTTTGCTACAAGTTTTGGAGCTTAAGTAAGTGCCATCAATCATAAACTCAAGACTTATAGCAATGATTAGGAGAATATGATAGGTACATTGTTGGAGCTACAAATTCTATTGATTCCCAAGTTGGAAATTTTGTAAAAAGGAGTTAAAGAAGCAAAAAATTTATTATCCCTACCTGATATGAGCACATTGGATGCATTGGAGGAGTTAGCCTATCTAATATGTTGTCAAATAGCGATCATAGAAAAATTCAAGAAGATATGGGAGAATGATCTGCAGGTCTTAAAGACCAATTTTGTGATGTATTCAATAGATCGTAATATGTATATGCTACTCTCTATAAATAATTTTTTTTGTTTTGGTTACCTGTTGTAATACCTTTGTCATTGTTGTCAAAGGGGGAGTAGTATAGAGTGAAAATTGGCTAAGTATTTGAAAGGGGGGGTAGTATAAATATAGATGTGAAATCTATAACATGGAATTATCATTATCTATTTGTAACTACCTTAATGGGAGTAATCCTAATAGGGAGTTAGTTTTTCCTAAAGCTTTGTACTTGATTGGTTTCATTTTTGCATAGTTAGACACTTTGAAATTTTTCCTAAGTGTTGCCATCAATGCCAAAGGGGGGGATTGTTGGCATATGATGAAGATGATCATGTAGTAGATTTTGTAGTGTTGTAATTTCTGGGAAAAATTCTATTTCATAGGTTAGTCTAGTATACCAATGATGCAGTTGATTGCATAAGGGCTTTCTAAGTGTTCCCTATATTAGTGATAATACAGAGAGTATTGGTAAATTTGATGTGTGATAATAATATTGAGGATTCATATGGTACAATTGGTTAGGAAGTATCTAGATAATCATGTTTACCTACATCTATGATCATTTAAGTAGTTTCAAAATATAGGAATATATTTGACGCAAACACTAGTGATATAGACAAGAACACTAAACAATTTGAGTACAGTTGGATAAATCGATTCAACGATGAAGTCAAAGTCAAAGACTGATCAGTTTGGATATTGTATTGTTGAGTGAGGACATTGAAATTTCAATTTCCTATGTTGGCATGATCACTTATGTAATTTGAATGGATTTTTGATGCTGACTTGTAAAATTTTATAGGGTTTGTGATAAACTTGAAAAAGTATATATAAGGATGTAAAATCATTAAGTTAGTGAGGTTAGTGTTACTCCTAAAGATATTTTGTTGTCATTAGTTTTCTAAAAAGTCATATATCAGTGAATGCAACCAAAGAAGTGAATTCATATAATGAAGGAGACACATTCGGTAAAGGCAACCAAACTAGCCACCAAGCACCGAGCCGTTATCAAGCACCAAGTAAGATACATATACAAAGTTATGCAAAGACGGTTACCAAGAACTCATAGACACCAATACAAGAGCACAAAGTTACCGAGTAAGAACAAGCATGGAACCAAGTATTCCAGAGCTGACATTTCATTTGAAATTAGATAATTGAATTTGGACACCGAGAAAGATGCATGGTACAACTTTCAAGGCAAGCGTTAGTTGAGTCATTGGGAGTCCAAACACATGATTGGAAATGATCATGAGGTAGATCCACCAATGAAGTTTTAGAAGGTATACGACATTGTGGATGTAACCTAAGTTTAACCATTTAATCTCCACTATTGTTTCATGATGCTCTAGATCTGGTTAACTACCTAGGTCATGTTAAGCACATGGAAATTGTATAAGAGATTAGTTTGAAGATTGGGCATGTTGTTGATTTTGTTGCTGCTATTTATAAAAATGAAGATTTGATGAAGATTTTGCAAAGAGAAGAAAAGGAGAGGTATGCAGAATGAAGTAGAGCTAATGGTACTAAGCTACCGAGTGCAGAACAAGGTAACACAATTATAGAGCACAATGAGTCTGGACAACATTTGATTGATGCATTTCTATGAGACATTTTAGACTAATTTTTTTGTAATGAGAGAAGTACAAATCTATCTTATGGGTAGGCCCTAATAGGTCTTTATATTTTATTAATCCTTTAACCAGGGACATCTCTCAAATTAAAGATTGTTAAATCCTTTAACAAGGTAGACTGAATGAGTCTTTTGTACACTTAACCAAGTATATTACTCCTAATAGGGAAAGCTACTAGAAGTGTCTAACATTGTAGCTCTAACCAAGAAACCTTTATACTATAGTAGTGAAGGATTGTGGGTGTCATACCCACCACAGTTTTTCCCTCTAACAAAGGATTTTTTCATGAACAAAATATCTATGTTATGTGTTGCAAATTTTATGATTTGAGTTATTTACTTTGTGTTCATTTATGCAATGTATTCAACTTGGTAATTGATCAGTGTGTATGGTTAAAATTTTTAAGGGTACTAATTCACCTGTCTCCTCTTAGTACCTAACTTTCCTAAGTTATTCCAACAATTCCAACAATTGGTATCACAGCTAGTCTCTTGAGAAAAGGGGCTTAACCACCTAAAAGTAAAAATCATGACTATGGAAAGTTACAAGCAATCTAATAAAATTGATAGTGTTGAGTTTGAACTAGAAAATGCACAAGAGGTGATTGAAGATCTTAAAATAAAGATAGAAAAGTCCTTAAGAGTGAGAAAGCAGTTGTGAAATGAACTAAAATCCATACAAGAACATGTTGATACTCTTGAGACAACATCTAAAGGTAGTTTGAGCGATGAAGATGAATTGACCATTGTAAAACTCATGGAAAAGAACAAGACACTCACTGAGAAATTGAACTTGGAAGAGAAAGATCAAGAAGTACAAAGAATATGGATGAGTGAGATACATGATTCTAAGAGAGCAGTTGAAGATGCATTGAAATTAGCTGAAGAAGATAAAATAAAGTCTAATACTAGAACAAATGAGAAAGAATATGATAATCAAGCACTGAAGTGTGAATTTGAAAGATTGGCTAGTGAATTGAAATCTAAAAAAGAAGCCAATGAGCTACTAAAGAGAAGTGTTGAAGCACTGAGATCATTAGATGAAGACATCAAAGGGAAAAAACAAACTAGAGACAAAACTGGACTGGGATTCAATAGTGAGAGTACTATTGAGAAAGGAGAATCATCTAAGCAAGATGACAATCAAGACACTTCTACCCCACCGAAGTCAAACAAGCCTAGTTGTTACCGTTGTGGGAAAATTGGACATACTGCAAATGTTTGCAGAAGAAAAAGGGGTAAGTCATTGAGCTCACATAATTTTTATGAATATTTCTATAGCTACAATAAGTATGGGAAATGAGCATTTGAATGTAGATCAAGACCCGTGAACAATATAAGGAAGTCAAAGTTTGATGGCTACTGCAGTACTTGAAACAAGTATGGTCACAAGTCTAAGGAATGACGATCACCAAGGAGAAGTGACAAATGGGTACCAAGCTGACAGAATATGCAAAGTAACTGACAGAGTAAATCTATAACATGGGACTACAATACAAGGATATCATGTTTAGTCTATGGAAGGTATGGACACAATGCTGCAAATTACATGTTACTACATGGAAGAAACAATAGGATATATTGGGGAAACCTTGGAATGACATGTTTCCATTATCACAAGCTAGGTCATCTTGCCAAAGATTGCAAGTACTGAGGGAATCCTCCAACCAAGGAAGATAAATATGAGAAATTGAAAGTAAACATTGAAGATATGAGAGAGAATATGAATAGGATATGGAGAAGAAAGACTATGGATGATGGAACATCATTCAGGATAGTTGAGGACACCACATCCTCCGGATCGGGTGCAATCAACTCTTCCTAATCAATTAAGATGAATGTATAGGAACTGCAAAGCAAATATTTAAATCTTAAATTGGATCCTAATATATGTTCAGAGATCCATATTAGCATACTTAGATGCATTAAGATACATATTGTTAAATTCATGTTTTACATTCATTTGGTAAGAGGAAATAGTAAAGTTAATCAATAAAGTGGATTGGTGGACTATTAATTGTTACATTATGACCATTGGAAATGCTAAACCTAGAAAAATCCTTAAATAGACCTCATCGTCTATTATTTTTACTTATCATTTTCAAGAGCGTTGTGAGCAAAGTTGCAAAACTAAATCTTCAAGAAAATTTGAGCGATTGACAAGGTATTCCTAAACTATTTCAATATGTTCTAAGATCAGTTGTGTGTGTATTTATTGGACCTACAAGCCGTAACACAAAACTTCAATATGTCATTAGATTAGTGATAAAAACATGAAAGATTAGAGGGAAAGATTATAGAAACCACTAAAACTGACATATTGCTTCCTATCTAAGAAGAGTATGATAAGTGCTATAATTGCTCTCAGATTATGCATAAATCAGTGACATATACATGCTTAGAATGGAAGATTCAAAGAGAATTCAAACTAAATTGCAATGCAAAGTTCATTTTAGTGCACCAAAAGGAGATTATGAAATTATGTAAAAGATGAACTAAGAATGCATTTAGATTTCTACAAAATTAGAGCAGCATAAGATTACAAATGATTAGGGACCAATTGAGCTCAAAATTCATTCCTTTTATAGAATAATTTGAGGAATGGGTGGTTAAGAATTATTTGTGAAGAGAGGTGGAGATTGAATCTTTGGTGATCCATGTGAGTGATCCAAGTGATTTAACTCTCATTGGCTAATGGATTGACTTTTCATGTACAAATGAGGAGTTGTAATTAGGAGATTTATTTAATTCCCTTTTAATTAATTACTTTAGCCAAGTATTTAATTGTTTTGATTTGATTTAAATAGTCCAATGTAATTAGTGTGAGTTAGTGATGAAATCACTTTTATTTTAGGAGATTAAATTGATTTTAATGAATTATGCCAATATTTGATTAATTGTCTTGACATAATTAAGGGTATGATCACACTTAGGGAAAATAGGGTCTCTGGTTAGAGTAGACCAAATTAGGGTGGTTACAAGTTGAACACATTTGAATATCATTTGGTTTTACCCTAGGTTTTTTTGCATAACTAAGTTAAGGAAAGAGAATCCCTAATTGAATCTAGCAGAAAAATTGGAAAGAATGACACCTAAGCTTAAGAATCTATTTGTTGTGAGAATGTTGAACCCATGAAATCTAAGTATAAATTACCTCCAGTAATAGCAGTAGAACCTAATAAAATGGAAGCTCTAACTTCAATTCCACCAATGATTATATTGATCAAAGATGTGTGAGTGTTCATCCATTGCAAAGTTGAAGAGATATGCATAGCTGAGATTGATGCGTCATTTCAAAAATTGTGTGGGAACAGAAAGCTGAAGGATGACTCATGACCTTCATATTCCAAAGTATTCAAAATAGAGTGGATAAGAATGGTTCTTAGCTGAGTCCCTAACCAATTCATGTGGCTTTACCGACCAATGAAGATAATAAAAGGTGTTTTACACATTGTAACTATTTACCTGATTGGAGATAAGCCAAAGGCTATAAGGAAAATTGAGAGGAAAAAATTGAGTGAATTGACCAATGAAATATGGGATGGGGGAGGTTTGAAAACTTCTACTATTGAAGATCCTGAACTGAAATTTTCATGTAATGTCATATCTTACCGAGTGTTTAAATCTTCAAGAGTTGGTAGTGTACCATGTGGAGCTAAAGAGTTGGCATACACGATTGTGAAGAAGAACATATAGATTTATATTTGTGATATTATGTTGAAGCAATTAGAAGATAATATGAATACCATAAGGAAAGAAAAGATAAACACTTTTAAGTTTGGATCGCTATTGGTATGCATATTTTTGTATTTTATGAATTTATTCTCATATTTTTGTAATGTTACATGGATCACTAAGAAGCCTATCATATATTAAATAAATGATTACATCCTGATTCTAGGTGAAAATATTTATATGATAATAGATGATTACTTCCTTAAGTTTCAAGCTAAGATACATAAGAAGTAAAGGATAACACCCCAATTGGTTGAAAAATATCATGAAACTATATGTTTTGAAGTGGGCACTGACACATGCATTATCAAGGAAGTTGAGCCAAGAAGTTTCAGGATACAAGCTATGAGATGCAAGATGGACACAAACATTGCATCACAAAATGAGGCTATGTTAGCAAAATCTACTGGCAAAAGAGACAAAAGATATGGAAATTATGAAGAGGTTTAAGAGAAGAGAAAACAAGAAATCTTAATACCTAAAGCCCAAAGGAGGACAAATAAAATGATTGAGAAATTATCAAAGGATCTTAGAGTTGATGAAGAAACAAATGAGGATGGGACCTTTGACACAAAAGGGAAGAAGCCACTAGAAATAAAGGTCTCACCAAGTACTAAGACTACTAGAACAAACACATGGTCCACAACTACACCAATAGAAAAAATGAAATCATAAGAAGAACGAAAAGGTAAAACATATGTGAGAAGTAATAAAGAAGATGAAAATAGTGAGACCAACACTGAATGCCTAAGAAAACATAATAATATAAGCTCAGGTCAATTGAAAATGACTCTAGATGATCCACTTGAGTTACTTAAGAAGAATGGAGGAGTTGCAGGAGTCAGATACATGAAGTATAACAACCAGATTGAAGAAGATAAAACCAAAATAGAAGAGGAATTATTTTTCACTTTGCACAATTTCAAACTTGCACTAACTAAAGTATTTAATAATCTACCTACCAAATTATATATAAAATTTGATGCTATATGGAAATATGCATTGAACACAGGGAAACAAATGAGGGAAAGATCCCTAATTCTAGCTCAACCCACAATGTCTGTAACTTAGATAGATGAGACAATGAAGACCCACTCTAACCATTTTATTATTAAAGGTAGATCCTTAAGGATCATGCTTGGAGAGTTAGAAAAAGAACAAAATGAGACCGATGACCAATGGAGAAAAATTCTCTCTATATACGTGGAAGATGAGACAGGAAAAGACCAAGATACCGAAGAGAATGGTAAGGACAATCCTATTGATCTTACATTGGATAAAGATAAAATATTGATTGAATATATTACAGAGGAGGACCTTGCCACTAAAATTACTGAAGATGAAGATGTAATGATAGAAAATGAAACATAGACTGAACAAATGAATACAATTGATTTTGACAATGAAAAACTATTAGAGGAAGTTCTAGAACAAGTCAACAAGTATTTGGATGTTGATATTGGAATGTCTAATAGTGCAACTACTACTGAAGAGAAAGGCATCGAACCTCCTAAGAAAAAATAACAAGGAGAAACCAAGGATCCTAAGGCCATCAAACCCCACATAGAACATATCATTGAGGAACCTTCTATCAAGAACCCCACACTTCAAAAAGAGAAAGTCAGTGAACCTCCAAAGGATTAAGAAAAGGACAAGACTGAGGATATACAATAAAAATAAATAGAAGAAAAGACAAAAGAAAGGACAGAACAAAAGATAGAACAAAAGACCAAAGAAAAGCTAGAGGAGAATAAAGAGGAGTCACCAACAACTAAAGGAAAAGAAAAGAAAGAAGAAATGAAAGATGAAAGTGCATTTGATGCTACAAAGACAACATCGGAAGCATTAAACACATCCTCTTCCACAAAATTATCTACTGGTGATAGTATGATAGAAAAGAAGAAGAAATCAAAGAAGAGGAAACATGTAGAAATGATTCAACTAATCATATTACCTCAAGTAGATCTATCTACTATGGACCCTAATGAAATGAAAGAGTATGCATAATTGGTTATACTTAAGGCCATCCAAAGTAAATCATTTCAGAAAAAGAAAGAAAACATTGTATTGGAAGATGTCAAAGAAGTACTATAGGAGATTGTGTTGGATTATACTATAAATGAGGAGGCAAGTATTCTTAATCAAGTAGATTATTTAGTTCAAAAAGTGTGAGAATTGAACAAAGAAACAATCAATGACATGATGAAAATGCATCAGAAGAGCATGGAACAAAAACTGTTAGAAGAGATTTTGAAGAACATTGCACTTGATGAAGCATCTCTTTCTGAAGCATGCACTGACATAGAGAACAGTTTGTCTGATATTATTTTTTTATTTCATCAATTTTGTTCCATTTCACTATTCATTAAGGTTATCAAGGAAAAGGAGGAATCTCTTGAACAAGAGTTGCCTGAGTAGCTGAAGAACATATCAACTGAGCCTAGATCTCTATAGGCATATCACTCAAAGGTCAAATAGATAATAGGAAGGTAGAAAGAGATAAGAAATGAAGAATATACACTAAGGACAGAACTCCTTGAGCTGCAAGAAACCCTTACTCCCCACTTGGAGTCAATGCTAAATCATTTGAAGAAAGCCAAAGACTTAGTTTCTTCTCCTGATTGTAGTTCATTAGATACTATTACTAGTTTGGAAGTTGATGTTTCTACACATATTGTTGTTATGAAAACATTGAAGGATACATGGGAGGAATCTCTAGCTATTGCAAGGACTAAGTTTAAACACCTTTTTGATTAGATATCTCTGGAAGGTAAGAATAAGTAAGTATTGTTTTGGCATGTTTGTGAAAAAAAGAGGGATATATATGGACAATTATGTAAACAAGGGGATATATAATGATAGTTTGATATATAGGGATATAGATATGTATGTTTACATAAGGGAGATATAAGTAGTAAAATTTTGAGGAGACTTATTAAAGGGGGAGTCATAAGTTGTTTTTGAAGTTTTAAAATTTTTTATGACTTTGAAGTTTTTTCACAAAATGTCAAACTCATGTCAAAGGGGGAGATTGTTACTCCTAAAGACATTTTGTTGTCATTAGTTTTCTACAAATTCATATATTAGCGAATGAAACTAAAGCAAGGAAGTCATATAATGAAGGACACATAGTTGGTAAAGACAACCAAGATAGGCAACGAGCACCAAGTAGTTATCAAGCACCGAGAAAGCTACATATACCGAGTTATGCATACATAGTTACCAAGCACTCATAGACACCAAGAAGAGAGAAAAAAGTTACTGAGTAAGCACAAGAATGGTACCGACTATTCTAGAGCTGACATTTCATTTGAAATTAGGTACATTGAATTTGGACGTCCAGCAAGATGCATGGCTTAAATTTCAAGGCAAGCATTACTTGAGTCATTGGGACTCCAAACACATGATTGGACATGATCACAAGGAAGATCCACCAATGAAGTTTTAGAATGTATATGACATTGTGGATGTAACCTAAGTTTAACCACTTAATCTCCACTATTGATTCATGTTTCCCTAGATCAGGTTAACCACCTAAGTCACACTTAACCACCTATAAATTGTATAAGAGATCAATTTGAAGATTGAGCATGTTGTTGATGTTTTTTTTTTGTTTCTGAATCTAAAGAGTTGATGAAGATGTTGCAAAGAGAAGAAAATGAGAGGTGTGAGGAATGATGCAGAGCTTATGATACTAAGCTATTGAGTGCAGAACAAGGTAATAGAGTTATAGAGCACAATGAGTCTGGACAAAATTTGATTGATACATTTCTATCAGACATTTTGTACTAAATTTTTATGTAATTAGATAAGTACAAATATCACTTGTGGGTAGGCCTTAACAGGTCTTTATATTTTGTAAATCCTTTAACAAGGTATATCTCTAAGATTGGAGATTGTTAAATCCTTTAACAAGATAGACTGAATAATTATTTTGTACTGTTAACCGAGTATATTACTCCTAATAGGGTAAGCTACCAGAAGTAGCTAACATTGTATCTCTAACCAAGCAACCTTTATACTATAGTAGTGAAATATTGTGGGTGTCATCCCCACCATAGTTTTTTCCTCTAACAAAGGATTTCTGTGTGATTAAAATATCTGTGTTATGTGTTTCAAATTTTATGATTTGAGTTATTTACTTTATGTTAATTTTATGCAATGTATTCAACTCGATAATTGATTAGTGTGTATGGTTAAAATTTTTAAGGGTACTGATTCATCCCTCCCCTCTCAGTACCTAAATTTCCTAAGTTATTCCAACAATTCCAACAATTAGTTCATGGTGTGGTGATTGTGATCATTGAAGGTGAAGTACAGAAGTGTGTTAGAGGTGTTAGAGCGTTCAAAACATCACAACGAGTATTACATAAGTGTATCTATCAGGAAGAAGGTGCCATCATCAGGTCATTCTTTGAGTTTTCTACTCAAGGCAATTTCTAATAGGCTTGCGATCAAAATCCTTTAAAAATTTAATCTTAATAGGGTATGCAGGATCCTAAAAAGTCTAAAAAATAAATACTTTAACAGGGTGACTCTCAAAATGAGTTTTAAATCCCTTAATCAGGTAGTTCTTAACATGACTATTGTAATAGCCTTTAACTTGGTAATAGATACTCTTAACCAGGTATACCCTTAAAAGGGTGATGTAATGCTCCTAATAAGGCAGATCTTATTTCTATAGTAGTGTGATTTATGGGTACTAATTACCACTGTGGTTTTCCCTCTAACAAGAGTTTCCACGTAAAAATATTAGTGTCCTTGTGTTATATTTGTGGATGCATGTTTTAATTTTCTTCTATGTTACATTTACCTTTTCATGTTAGTTTATTTGGAAGTTTATGAAAATATTTTGTAGATCTATGGTTGTACTAATTCACCCCCTCTCAGTTCCTTATAAGACTAATAGTTATCCCTCCTATTGAGAGTGATTTGGGTTTTATTTCCTTGAATAAAGAGGTTCTAAGTGGAGAAGATCATAATAAAAATGAGACTTGGGCCATTATATCTTACTCTCCACCATGTCATGAAGCTTATTCCTTTGTAGGAGATCTGAATTTTGAAGTTGATAACAAATATAAGAAAGTGGCCCCTAGAAAAAGAAGAGAGGGAGAAGAGATAGTTCTTGTACAATGGGGGTGTATCAGTCTGTTATGTTTAAGGCCAAAAGTGGAATCCCTAAGAATCCTTCTCTAAAATGTAAATCCTAAGATTATCAAGATCACAGTTGCCTAAATTCTTCAAGGCATTTAGAACCCCGATGGACATAGACTCATAATTTTTTATGGACTTGCATCGTATATCCTGGAACATTAGGGGTCTAGAGACCCCAGATAGGAAATTCATTATAAGATGATTTCTCAGACCTTATCCTAAATTGGATTTCCTCTTTCTGCGAGAAATCAAAGTTCTTGGATTTACACTAGATACTGGCCTCAAGTGTATTTGGCCAAATTCTACCACTGATGCTACTAGTCATTGTAGGGGAAGAGGAGGTTCTTCTATTTTGATCACTCCAAAATGGAGAGATAAGGTCAAGAGGTGGGGTGTTTTCCTTGTAATAGAGTGGTCTAGATTATTGTATCATTGGATGGAAAGGAGGTGGGATTGTGTTTTGTATATGCAGCCAATGATTAGAGGGATAGAATTGGTCTTTAGAGGTGGCTGGATAAGCTTGCAAAGGTACCATAGTTTGTTTGGGGAGATTTAAATATGGTGGAGGATGCTTTAGATAAATCAGGAGGGGCTAGATTTGAATGGAAAGGGAAGATATATTCTTTTGGAGAAGTATGGTTAATAGGATCTGGTTATATGACCCGCTGGTAGGCATGAAAAAGAAAGTAGATCTATTTGGTTCAATTTGTACAATAGTCAACAAGGGCATAACATGATTCACAATAGGACGTTGGAAAATTTCTATCTTAATAAGGCTATAATTTTTGTGGCAACTTGGAGGGGGTAATCCAGTTAAGTTCATTCCATTTATCATGTTAGATCATCATCCTATTTGTATGGATTTTTCTATTTCCCCTTCTCATTCTAGACCTCAGAAGAGCAATAATTTTGCACTTAATATGATTCTACTCAAGGATGATGAAGTATTGCAGGCTAATAATATCATTAGGATCTTTAATAAGGGGACTCAATAACACACCAACCCCTTAATAAGATGGAAATAGTGTGTTTTCTCTTGGCGGATTATATTACAGACAGTGGGTCAGAAGATGACCAAAGATCTTAGGAGAGAAGAGAAGGTGATTCATGAGAAGATGGAAGATGTAGAATTTTTTCTACATAATTATCCTTGAAATGAATAAGTTAGAGGTATTATGTGTCATTTCAAGAATATCTAGAATAATAAGCTTAGAGGTCTCAAGATCATATAAGGATTGAATTGGTTTGAATATGGTGAGAAAGGATCTAAATTCATTTTTCAATATTTGAAACAAAAATAAGCCAAGGAAGAGATTAGGTGAATTTGTGAGGAATGGAAAAAATTTACTAAGTAGGAGACATCTTGTACACTTTTAAATCCTTCTATAAGAAGATCTTTGCTTCCGAAGATCAAATTAACTCTTGGAAGAAGATAAGTATCAAGGAAATAATCATTTATATCATACCTAAAAAGGTGAGTATGGAGGATTCCCAAGAGTTAGAAAAAGAAATAAATATTGAATAGATTCACCTTGCAATTAAGGCTCTTGCGAAGGAGAAAGCTCCAGGGCCAAATGGCCTCCCTTGCGGTGTTTTATAAAAAGAAAATTGATTGGATTGGTGGAGAGTTTTTGGAAGTGTATAGGGGAACATGGTAAGTAATGCTAAGAGTACAGATCACTCACCAAGATCCTATGATATACATTAGGAATAAAAATTCAACCCTTAAGTTCAAGTTTGATTAGCACAACCAAATATGTGAAGGGTGCTAATGCATAACTCAAACAAAAGGGGAATTTGGTATTCCTTTTGAAGGATATTGATTATGAGATTAAATATGATTGAAAATGACTGATGCAATGACATATTTGAAAGAAAATTCAAGATTTAAAAAGAATTTGTGCATCTTGAAATGAATTAGGAGGTTATAAGCCTTAAAACTGTAATTCTCGGCCATAGAGATTTCGCGGACTGAAACCATTCTATATATGGGACCATCACACATGTAAATTCCATTTATGAAAATCTAAGCCTTTAAGGAATAAGTTGAATTTTTAGGTGCAAGTCAAGATCCAACTACACCCCTCTATTTGTGATTGTGTACTTTCTAATTCCAATTGATTATGAGATTAATTATGACTGAACATGACTGATGCGATGATAGATTTGAAAGAAAATTCAAGATTGAAAAATAATTTGTGTACTTTGAAATGAATTAGGAGGTTGTATGCCGTAAAACTGCAATTCTCGGCCACAGAGATGTCACGAACTAAAACCATTATGGATATGGGACCCTCGCACCTGTAACTTCCATCCATGAAAATATAAGCCTCTAATGAATAAGTCAACTTTTCATGTGCAAGTCAAGATCTGACTACACCCCTCTATTTTAAATTGTGTACTTTTTGATTCCAATCTCTAATATGATCCCAAAAATGCCCGAATCTAGCTCCGTAGATCTCGAAACCTGTTTAATGAATTTTTTTTTTTGGAAGGGTAGGTTTTCTTCATCAAGCCCAAGTTTAGGAATTAACCTTGAATTGAAATGAAGTAAGGAATGCTAACATGTAATATAGATTAGATCTGAAATGAAGTGTATCATGCAATGTAGATTCTCTGACCTCTTTGACTGTGATCAAGAATGTTGATGCAATAGATTTAAATCCACACACAAAAAAGGAAATCATGCAAGACAAAACCTTATGAAGATATTTTAGAGCACCAATGAATGATTGAGGAATGAAGAAATTATTCCAATGTCCTTCCAAGAAAATCCTTTGCTCTACCTCAATGAGGAAATAATCCCAATCTTTCGAAGACACCTTGAATACTTGAAAACTTGAATGCCACTTGAATTTTCACTTGGATGCTCAATAATTTTCTTGATTTATTTCTCAATGGTTTCTTTGTGTACATATACACATGTATATCATAGATCATGGATGATAAATGAAGAGAGGGAGATCCTTTTATAGTGCGTCTAGAAATAGAATTACACTGTCTAACCATGAATCTAGAACCCTTATGAGTGTGACAAATATGACTCAGGGCCCAATCTGGGATTTAAAACCTAGGAGTGAAGTTGAAGTTTGACTACATCCCTAGGGGTTGCAGTCAATGTTCAACTACACCCCTATAGAAAGATGCTTATTTTTTTATTGTAGGGTGTGGCCTATAAGGTTTTCAGGATCTGGAAGGTCAATTGATTTCGATGGTGGGAGAAAATTCCATGACCATAAAAGGAAATGGGGAATTTTTCAATTGGATAGAAATAGAGGAGGATAGTTAAAAATAATATCCTTCCTCTATTTTTCCCAAATTAGGGAGGATTAGGGAAGAAACAAGGACCCATATGTTAATAAAGTATATAGTTAAGTGCAATATGAAGCCAAATCAAGGGAACCACACTAAAGTGGGCCCAAAATGATCCTAAATTGAGCAAAAATCAAGAAATTACTTTAGCGGTAGTATGACATAAGCTCATACCCCACTAAATTTTTAGGATGATATATTTAGCCCCCACTTTAGCGGTAGTATGAGGTAAGCTCATACTCCTAGTAAAAGAAGATGTGAAAGAGAGAAAGAGACAAGAGAGACGGTGGTCATGGCAAAGAAGAGAGATGAAACATCACTAATATAAAGGACATCAAGACCCCAAATAAAGGATTTCAACTCAACATATATGTACAAGGATAAAAATAAAAAATAAAGAAAAATAAAGAGAACAAACACACAAGAAATAAAAAGAGGGTTAGAACTAAAATACCCCAAATAAATTAGTGAAGAGACCTTGATAGAACATATATCATCCACTAATATCATATCTGGGAAGATATTGCAAGAACATAAGTGATCATATGGAAAAGTGAAAGAGTGATGACAAAGATTATGCAAACTCCATGATCTAGCCTACTGGAAAAACCATGAAAGCAAAGAGAGAGAAACTATGAACCCCACAAGCTAGAGAGAGAGAGAGAGAGAGAGAGAGAGAGAGAGAGATGCACATAGAGGTGGATTTGAGAAAGATTACACTCAGAGGCACCTTGAAAATGTTTTGTGCTCAATGGTGTTTTAGAAGATTAGGCATGTGGAAAATCATTGTATTCCAAAAGGATCTTAAACAAGATGAGGAATATAAAAGAGATTAGGCATTTATAAAAACCTTGTCTTCCACAAGGATCCAAAAGGAGATCAAGCATGTGGAAAAGCATTGTCTTCCATAAGGATCTATATGTGCATGTGTGTGAGGTCAGTCTAGGGACCATATGCTAATATGAAAAGAGGAACACGCATATGGCCCCTTCCTTATAGTGGAAACATAGATACCATAATAAGGAAAGAGAAACAAGGATACCTACTTCCATCAACAAGGAGATATCCTTTGACAACAATATATGTCATAGAATTATCCAAGAATAATGATTCTCATGAGCTAATGAAAATAGATAATTGTGAAAGGATATACAACTTGTGGGAAGATACCCTTGAAAGGAAGATAACTTTACAGAAAGACATTTACCTTGAAGAGGATTTCTTGAAAAAAAATAATGTCTTCACAATGAAGAGGAGAAGGAAAACAAGAATGCTCCCATTTATCCCCCTATCACTTGGTGAAATAGGGATTCTTGATGAAAAATAGGAAACTTTGAATCATAGATTAAGAACATATGTTTATAAAGAACATGAATTTGTAAATAAAGAAAGGATAGTGATCAAGGATTTACACCTCTTGTTTAAGAGAGAATCCCAAATAAGAATAAACAATTATTATGAGAAAATAATGTCACATGATAAACAAATGCCACTTTACTGATGAAAGTAGATCCTTAGAAAAAGAGATAAGATTGTAAAAACAATCTTTCCCCCCAAGCATGAAGGCATGATAGAATATAATACACCCTTAATGATAGCATCAAGATATGTAATTCCAAGTAAAATAATCTAGACATGTAATGCAAATTAGACATATTTAAGCTAGAAAATATATGAAAAGGAATATCATCACCAAAGAAAATAAGATGATCATTAAATTATAAACATTCCCTTTTTAAGACATGCAACAAGTTGTTAAGAAAAGGAGTTAGTATCTTGCGTGAAACAAAGAGCTCATGCTAGAAGAATGTACTATCATAGAAAGATAAAAATCCAAGAAAGAAAAAAGAGAGAGGGAAGAATGTCACCTTCTATCTACTTAGTGATCAACCCAATCATATAAGATATACACTTCCAAGTAAGGCATATATTGTAGGAGGATACTAATCTCATGAAGGAGAAAGACCCATGAACAAGAAAGTCTAGACATGGGAGGAAATTGTAGCATAAAAGAGGGGATAAAAAAAAGATAAAGGATCCTTCGAAGTAAATAAATTCAATATGCACCCTAAATGATATATCCTTTAATAATATGGACCTTCAAGAAAGCATAAGATTGAAACTCAGGATGAAAATCCTTATGTAAAACAATAAATCCTTGTAAGAAGGTATATAATATTATAAAAGATGCTAGATCATATTGGATATTGGATGCATGAAAGAGAAAAGGAACAAGGACAAGGGAAGACACATTAATCTCCTTAAATAGTTTACCATGTATAAAAGATATGCACTTGTAAGAAAACATAAGGTTGCAAATCAAGATGTCAATATCCTTATGTAAAACCAAAAATGCATGCTAGAAATAATTTCATTTTATAAAAGAAACATGCTAATAAAGGGAGAAAATGGATCCTCAAAAGAAGGAAGAAACCATGACCCCATTCCCCCTACTTTATAGAGAAAGAGAGATAATCCTATTATGATTCCCTTAGCGTTAATTATTCAAAGAATATGTCATAATGGAGAGTAACATAATAGGAAATGAATAGCTAAGGTATATCCAAAAAATTTATAATATCCGGTATTAGAATAATTAGGGGTTTGTTAATTAAGTCTTGAAAAAATTGTCTAAACTCAACACAATCACAAAGAGAATGTGTATATAATAATTGAAGGAACATGAAAATTCACCATTGTAAGTATATGGGTTGTAACAAATTTTATAAGGAAATCTGATCCTAGAATGATATTTGATATCTAGATGGATTCTTCTAGCCAAAAAATCATGGTTACCATAAGGTGAAGGCTCAGTAGATGGTGTGGTTGAGCTTTGAGGTATATGAGATTCTTGAGGAGGATTAGGAGTAGCTTTAGGGTTATGTTCACTAATTCCTTGATCATGTTGGTTAGATTGTAATGACCTATGAATATGAGAAAGAGAAGTAGAAACATCATCGCCCTTACTATATTTATGTTAGGAAGAAGAAGGTGGATTATTTATGATTTTTAGAGAGAGATCATCTAGGAAGTGTCTAACATCCATATCATGAAAAATGTTTTGAATATTTGGATAATGATCACAAACATTAGCTTCTGCACGATGAGTTTGATTTTGAATATTAGGGAGAGTAGGATTAGGTGCATTAACCAATTGTATACATTTAGTTAAAATGTGGATAAGAAAAATAAATGAAGCATTGATAAGATTTGTGAAATGTGCATTATAATGAAGAGATATAGGTGTTAACCGCATTATGTCATACACAATAATAAAGTGAAGAGATACAAATGTAACAAAATGAAACATGCTTTGATTCACTCCATTTATTTGATAAAGACAAGTAAAAGGGAAGGTAATGACATAATTAATCACATAATAATCAAATTTAAAGAGTTCCATATTAACTACACAAATCTAGTTCGCAAAGTTAAGATCTACTATGATGCAAAAGAAAGACAAGAAATTGCATACAAAGAACATCAAGAACACAAAAAGATATGCAAAGAAGATCTAACCTCCAATTATCTAATTAAAAGGTAATATGCATAAAAGCGTCGGGTTCACCAAAATGTATAGGGGAAAGTGGTGAGAAATGATAAGAGTAGAGATAACTTACCATGATCCTTTGATATACATTAGGAATACAAATCCAATAGTTAAATTTAAGTTTGATTAGCTCAACCCAATGGATGAAGGGTGCTAATGCATAACTCAAAAAAAAAGGGGAATTTGGTAACCCTTTTAAGGATATTGATTATGTGATTAATTATGACTGAAAATGGCTGATGCAATGACAGATCTAAAAGAAAATTTAAGATTGAAAAAGGATGTGTGCATCTTGAAACTGTAATTCCTAGTCACAGAGATATCGTAAACTAAAACCGTTATGGATCTAGGACCTTGGCACCTGTAACTTTTGTCCATGAAAATATGAGACTCTAAGGAACAAGTCAACTTTTTAGGTACAAGTTAAGATTTGACTACACCCCTTTATTGGCAATTGTGTACTTTATGATTATGATCTCTAAGATGAACCTAAAAATTGTCCGAATCCTTCTCTGTAGATCTTGAAACTTGTTCCTGCACACATAAAATGGGGAAATTATTCTTATAAGGGGGGATTGCCTTGGTCAAGCCCCAGTTTAGGAATTAACCTTTAATTGAAATAAAGTAAGGAATTTTGACATATAATATAGATTATATCTAAAATGAAGTGTATCATACAATGCAGATTCTCTTACCTCTTTGAATATGATCAAGAATGTTTATGCAAAGATATTAGTTTACACAAAAACCAAAAGGAAATCATGAAAGGAAAAACCTTATGAAGATGTTTTGAAAATTGCCAATGAATGATTGAGGAATGAAGAAATGATGTCAATGTCCTTCCAAGAAACTCCTTTTCTTAGCCTCAATGGGGAAAGAAGCTTGATCCATGGAGGACATATTGAATACTTGAAGACTTGAATGTCACTTGAATTTGCACTTGGATGCTCAATACTTTTATCTATTTCTTGCTCAATGGTTTCTTTGTGAGCATATGCACATGCATATAAAAGATCATGGATGATAAATGAAGAGAGAGGGAGGTCCTTGTATAGTGCATCTGGAAATAGAATCACAATGGGTGACAATGGGTCAACCATCTTGATAAATGTGCCAAATAGCACCCAGGGCCCAATCTGGGATCTAAAACCTAGGAGTGAAGTCAAATTTCAACTACACCCTTGGGGGGTGCAGTCTAATTTCAACTGCACCCCTCTAGAAATATGTTGGTTTTTTATTGGAGGGTGTATCCTCTAAGGTTTGTAAAATCTGGAAGGTCACACGATTCCAATGTCAAGAGAGAATTTGAAGACCATAAAAGGAAAGGGGGAATTTTGCAATTGGATGAAAATATGGGAGGATGCTTAGAAATAAGATCCTACCTCAATTTTACACAAATTAGGGAGGATTAGGGAAGAAACAAGGACCCATATGTTAATAAAGTGTGCATTTAATTGCAATATGAATCCCAATATAGGGAACTACACAAAACCAGGCCCAAAAGGATCATAAATTGAGCACAAATCAAGTGCTTACTTTTTTGGATGAAAGAGGAAGTATATAGATATGCCTTCTCTAGAGGTTAATTAGGGGGAGATATCAATAATGGCCTCATAATAGCAGTGCCAAAGGAAGGGGATAGGGCATTAGTAAAGAATTGGAGACCAATTATCTTATTGAATATCTCTTATAAAATATTAGCTAAACTTCTTGCAAGAAGATTAGATAATTTACTACCAAAGGTGGTGAATCCTACCCAAATAGGATTTGTCAAGGGTAGATATATTTTGGAAAACCTTATCACCTACTGGGACATTCTACATTGGGAAAAAGAAGATGGAAAAACTGTTGCCATGCTGCTTCTTCATTTTAAGAAGGAATATGACAGAGTGGAGTAGAGTTTCATAGGAATAATTATGAAAGGATTAGGCTTCCGTAAACATTATGCAATATGGTAAATACCCTTGTGATAGATACAAAAGCTGTAGTTGAAGTAAATGGGTCTATATCATATTTCTTCAGTCTCTCCAAGTCCATTAGGCATGGATGCCCCCTTGCCCCAGCCCTATTTTTAATTGCAGCAGATGCTCTACACTATTATTTAGAGATGATAGTATCTCCCCCGGGGTAAGATGGGTATCCATACCTAATGGAGTGGATCTATATAATATTAAATTTGTAGATGACAACCATATTTTTTTTGTATAGATGAACATAATTTTGGGAGGCTAATGGTGAAGTTTGACACATTTTCCTTGGCTTTAGGTAGTAAAATCAGCCTCCCTAAATTTGTGGTGCTAGGATGGGGAAAGGATCTTTCTAGATGGTTTAGTAAGATTTATTTGGAGTGGGGTGGTACAGAGAAACAAGTGAGATACTTAGGCATTCTATTTTCATTATCCCCCAATTCAAGAAAATATGGGAATGGGATAAGGAAAAGATTAACAAGAAGTTAAAGAAATAGAATAGACAATATCTTTCCCTAGCTGGTAGATATCAAATTTGTTAGAAGATATTGTCTTCATACAATATTTATTATTCCTTAACTTGTCTTTCAACAATTATCAAGTTCAATATATTTATAAGCAAGTTAGAGACTTTCTTTGGTCAGATGGGAAAGGGGGTAAGAAGAGACATGTTGTTAATTGGTCTTGGTGCATTATGAGTAAGATAATAGGGGGTACTGGGTTGAAGGATTTGAGGATACAAGGAATAGCCCTTGAATCAAAGTGGATCTTCAATTATCTACAAGGGGATGAGCCTTGGAAATTTCTTATCAGATACAATATTGAAAAATTAGTCTCTAAGCAAAGAAAATATTGAAGGGTCTGCCTATGTCATACCTAATAGTAGGCCATTTTCCTATTATGTCTATAGGGTCAAGAGTATATGGAGAAATTTGGAAGGCTTGGGAGTGGGCGAGGAAGCTGATTTCAGATAATGATGTTGTAGATGGTCATGTGAATATCTGTGGAGAAAGGTCTATTTGGTGGAACTTAGAGCATAAAGGTAAGTTTCCAGCACTTCTACAGGGCTGCTCTGCTAAGGCATGTGTTGATAGAGGCATTAGATATATGAGTAATATTATGGATAGTGGGGAGTTTATTGGATGGGATGAGCTCAATAGTAGTTTCAATATTCCTATATTCCAATGGAGAACTTACTCAATTCTTAAAGAAGCTTGTTCCAAGTTACCCCTGCCCTGCATCCCCTCTGTGGACTCAGATAGATTTTTTCAGTTCAAATGGATAGGTGGTTCCCCTTTGTACCATACCAAAGCTAAATATCTCTACTCCCATTTTGTTGATAATACGTATATTCTCACTAATTTGAGTAATTTATGGTCCACATAGTGTAATTGTAAATCTTGGACTCCCTTCTCAGCAGCCTTTGGGCTAGGCCCATTGAACAAAATAATATTTTTATGGTGTCTTCTTCTTGGAAAATTTCCTATTCATAGAACTTCAACATAGTCATTTCTCTTCAATCACATACAGAAATGAATACAGATTAATTCATCCTGCATGTGTGAATGAATCGACCTGTTGCCTCCTAATAGGCAGGAGTATGAGCTTGCTCTCAGATCATTGCAAGCTCAGTGACTACACACTAACCTAAACGAAGGATTTAAAAACTATGCTAAATGATCTAAGATAGTTATGCAAATGCAATTAATCAAAAGCTAATTAGGATCCAGTTTTAAAGCACCAATTGAAGTGTGATGGATTAATTTTAGTACACCAAATGGAAATGTGGTCTATGATTAGATTTGCATGATTGCATTAAAACAACAATAAAAGCTATGAATGTAAGAAAGCTAAGAACGAAAATACGACATAATAACATTAAGCAAAAGAT
Source organism: Thuja plicata (assembly GCA_018584345.1). Lineage (NCBI taxonomy): Eukaryota > Viridiplantae > Streptophyta > Pinopsida > Cupressales > Cupressaceae > Thuja > Thuja plicata. The sequence goes on from MU223535.1 coordinate 2,734,993, forward strand.
TAGGATCCTTTGTGAAGGAAAAGAGTTTCTCTTTTATAGAAATCTCTCTCGAATCGACGGTTGAGATCGAAATAAAAGAGTGGCTCAGATTCGATTGAAGAAGCACAATCCATGTGCAAGTGATT
>MU223535.1:2743490-2754227 GCA_018584345.1 Thuja plicata
GTCATAATATCAATTAAATAATTAACATAATGTTTATTTGCCAATGTAATGTGATTTTAGGAATTAATTAATTAATCAAGTATGATGATTGATTAGGACCTAGGGTTTAGGTCAGATCAGTTCGAATTCGATAATTGTCTGTTTGATTTAAGACTTAGAATAATCAAGATTAGGGTTTCTTGATTAATTGTTGAGATTGGGGGTCTAGGGTTTAGGTGACCATTTTTAGGTGATTACAAAGATGTGTTGGAATAATGGAATGGTGTGTACTAAGAGGGGAGGGGTGAATCAATACCCTTAAAACTTTTATCACTTAACCTTAATCCTTTTAATAATCAAATCCTTGCATTACCGACCATATGTTCTATTCTATCTTTAAGCATGTAATATCAATTCATAAAATTAATTTTCATGTAAATATTCATAGAAACATTCATGAAATTTAATGACACATGACACAAGATTTGGTAACACAGAAAACCCCTGTTAGAAGGTAAAAATTGCGGTGGGGATGAAACCCACAAAACTTCGCTATCTGCAGAATGGAAGGGGTCGATTAAGGCTTACAAGTTTGATAACTTATGATGATCTTACCCTGTTAGGAGTAACATGTTTAGGCTGGTTAAGGTCTACTCTATTAAGAGATTTAGCAACACTATTTAGTGTGCACTCTGTTAAGAGGTTTACAAAAGGATTGTTAAATCCACCTTCTCAAAAGATTTCTTCTATTCGCTACACTTGTTAGAATGTAGTAAAAAATACTTATTGACCTGAGTATATGCAACCTAGAATTGTTGAGTATAGATCCATTAAGTTCACAATATGATATATCACCTATAGTGACTGATTAATACCCTGTTTTGCTCGGTAGCCTTGGATCTTGTTCTTTATAATAGATTCCATCTTTTGTTGTCCTTTTGCATAAAATTCTATCTTCGATCCATAGATGTGCTCCTCGAATACAATCATCATCACATCATCTTGTTTTGATTGATTAAACAACTATTTATACAATAATTTTGACCTAAATAAGTTTCACGCTTTACAATGATAACTCTATGATCAAAGGTTTTCAACTTGACCTTGATCTCCTAGTTTGCATGTTTTCAACCAGTTAGACTGATTAAACCAATTACAATTACTTTACTTGTCCCTCAAGAAATGGATTTAAAGCTAAGCTTTAAGATAAATATAAAATTTAAGTGTTTTATCTGACGTGTAAGTCAGATCAACATTTCTCAGAATAAAGTTGTCTCTCGGTAGACTGGTGCTCGGGTTTCTCTTTAGTCTGCTTGATGGGTTTCTCTATAGACTTTCCTCTTGGGTTTCTTTGTAGACTGTCCCTTGGTTTTTTCTGTCGGGTTACACTGTAAACTTCCTTTAGGTTCCTCTGTTAATTGTGTTGTCGGTTTACACAGTGATTTATCTGTCGAGTTCCTCTATTGAGTTCCTCTATACTTAACATTTTTGGTGACCTCTGTTATCTATTGTGTCAGGTTGCACTATAAAATTATCTTTTAGTGATCATGTACCGATGGTTCAAAAACTATTTCCTTTTCATACTAATGGAAAAAATATGATCATCAAGATGATATATCTATTTGTAAGATATGCAGAGTTTCTGAGATTGTAAAATTTTTTATTTACTATTTATTTTCTAAAAAGATATGGAAGATTTTTGGGTTGGGTATTAACAAGAATTTTAATTTCTTTAAGGAAGCTAGTGGCAAAATAAATGAGCTTAAAAAATATACTAGTATCTTTTGGTCTCTAATCTCAAGCAAAATTCTATGGTTAATCTAGAAGTATAGGAATGATGATATATTCAATAAAGGGATTAGAGTGCTTACTAAGTCTTTGAGGAGACTCATTTTCATGATGTTTCTTGGTAGGTTATTGTCACCTTAAGTTTATCATAGAGAAAATTTGAAAGGTTTTTGCAGGATGGTACAGTGAATGTCTTCACATGGGAAGTATCTCATGGATTCACATGGGGAAGACAGTCAATGGAGAGATCACCTTTTGAGATTAGTTTGCATAACTTCATTTCAGAAATGGAGGATTAGAGGAGGAGATTGGAAGGTGCACAGGTGGAAGGTAGTGGGTTGAATGATGTTGATGCTATCATTGTACTTGTTTCTGAAGAAAATTTCCTCCTAACCAACTGGGACAAAGAATAGAAATGAATGGAAGGTCCAGTTGGGTGGACAACATGGTTTAAAATCAATGACCATGATCAGCTACTCAGGGAATAGAAGTGGATCACAACAAAGGTAGTATGAGATGCATTTTTATTGCTATTATCAAACTATGGCTATTCCATTCTTTGTGATGTAAGGTGCTTCAATAATAATCAATACAATAAAAAAAACTTTGTATTTCTATTAGTTGAGTTATATTTTAACGTGTTTGGATATTAACTTACATACATATGTAAAAATCACCATGGGAGACATCATTTTCAAAGACTTCTATTTAATTTTCCTACCAATCCTCTTAAATAATGAACCCTTTGATCATAATTACAATATTTTGATCAATGTAAATATTTTAATATAACAGTTTAATTCTGATTACATTATATAATATTAATAAATTAGAAATCATTTTTTTAATTAAATAATTGTCTATAGAAAAATCGGTTCTTAATATTTTTTTTAAAATTAGTTATAAATTTAAAATCTAACTTTCATTGGTAGTGATAGTGAGTTTACCTTTCATTTAATGTTTAGTTGTTTGATATTAAATAGGATACAAATTTTTATATATTAAAATTATTATCAAGGCTCCTATTTTAATTTTCCACTAATCTATTGTCACGAACTCACTGACCACAAATATATTATTTTGTCAATGTAAATATTTTTATTTAATACTTTAAAAAATACATTGTATAGTTTTTTAAAATTTAATATTAGTTTCCAATTAAATTATTATCCATAGACATTTCAACCTTTTATATTTACTTAAAATAGTTATAACATAACTAATTTTAACCCTATAAATATGAATATATTATTTAATTTGAATAAATTATTTAAATTAAAATATCTAATTCTTTATATTCAAACAACTCTCTTTCTATCAATAGTTCACTTCACCACCTTACACTCATATTATGAATTCTCAATTGTGTCTCTCAAGTTTAAAATTTCCTCTTAGATAAAAGAAATGCTCTATGAGGAGGGTTGGTGAATTCTCTTTGTATAATCATGTCATTCAACGCTTCTCTATAAAGGATGTCATATCAATTTGTGTTCTTACTTGGATCTACACACATTGTTTCTTTTTTACCACTAATAGGACTTTGATTAGCTTCCCCATAGGCAATAAAAATATCAAAATCTTAGGTGGTCCCACTAGCTCCATTATAGGACCACTTTCTATTATCAAATCCTACATAAATGCAAACAAAAATATTATTAGCAACACACTATAATGACACATAATGACATATAATGACATCTATGACATAACTTAGCATAATGACATAAATGACATACCTTAGCATATGTGACATTGTTATGTTGGATAAACCATTCATAAACTTCAAGTTCAACAACAAAAATACAACATAGAGAAGAGTTGTTTAGGAGCCTTCGTAAAGGGCCATTTATGCCTTCTCAAGTAGAGGTATATCATGGATGACATCAACATCATCCTGATCATCATCATCAGCTGCACCAGTACCAAATGTGTCATGGATCAATTTATTAGTACCATCATCTTTAAATGTGTTATCTAGCACATGATCATCATCTTCCATGGGATCATAATCTTTAGCTTCAATATTCGCACATCCATGATCCTCCACTTCCAAAACCATATTCTCCATTCACACCTCCATGGTCCATATCACGTACTGCTCTATGGAGGTTGACGTATATAAAAATGATGAACACAAATAAACCATGATAATGATCTCATCACCAAGTGTATTTCATATGTATATTAATTGTTAAAAAAATATAATGAAAAACTTACCAATGGATGATAATCAAATCCCCTTCAATGTGACCATTCTCCCTACAATGTCTCTTAGATGTTTTGATTAGCAATCTTCTAGTGTTTAAGCCCTTACAAATTTTGCAGGGACAATAAAATTCTCCATCGCCTTATCTTTTGAAGTTAGATCACAATCTAGTGATTGTCTCCCCATTTTGTTCTTCACTTAGATTATCTGACATGATCCTTCTTCACAGGAAAAAAAATCAGGTCATGGAAACTTCAGTCTATAACCTTCACAAACTAAGAAAAATGATGTCAAAAGTAACAAAATATTATTAGACCTAATTATATATAGAAATTGAAAAGTTAGTTATGAAAAAACATTTTAGTATAGTATACCAAATTGAAATAATTCTGCTATTGTAGTCTTCCACCTCAAACTCAGTCCTATTGTGACAAGAAAGAAAGATATTCAAATAATAAACTAGTTTGTAAATCAAAATAAAATATCATATATATTATACACACAATATTTTAGAAGTGCATCAGGGGTTAACCAAACTATTGGTTCTTTTCCCAATGTCTTCCAATCCAAATTCCTTCAAAGAAGAAAATATTCACCAAATTCCTTAACTTGAGGTTAATTTTAGTGAAGTATTGTACATTATGGAGCCGATCCAAGAGGTCATTGATGTGCTGAGGGGGGTACCTATATTTCTAATTTCACCATGATCTAGTTGAGTGTGTGATAGTAAATGTAGAGGCACCATATGTCATATTTCTCTGGCACAAGGACTACTGGGTTGCAACATGAAGAAGGGTCGGGTGGTCACAATCAACTTTATATTTATATTTTGGGCAATTAAAATGTTAATAAGATGTAAAAAATAAAAAGGGGGCCTTTATCATTGATCTTAAAATGAAAAATATGCTTATCTAATACTTTTATACCTTTTAAATGATTGTTTGAAAGTAAAATGGTGAAGCAAACCAGCCCAAATTTTATGCTCATAGACTCATGGCCACCAAAGGAGATTCAAGATTTTCATTTTAAGAGCACTTTCATTAATAGAAAAAAAAATACAATGGAAACTCATAACTATCGCAAGGGAGACTCAGAAAATCATGTTTATGCTACCAAAGACCTTACATAATGTCCTCCAAATTTTTAGAATATTCAAAATGATCAATCGTTGCTTCCATCAACTGATTACTTTCTGTAGTAGGTTAAATTATAGCCTTTTATTAAACCCAATCCCTATTCTTAAAAGAAATATTATCAGGATACTTGATAGTATATTTATTATGCTAAGATAGGAAAATATCCGCTCACCTAATGAGCCGAAGCTTCCAAGGAGTTTCCCAAATCCATCAAAATTAGCTCCCTCTAATTCAAATATAATAATAAGGTATGATATATCTCAAAGTGTGTAACAACCTTGCATGATATGTCACCTCTCCCTTCACCAACTCCTCAATTACCTATGGATGAGGAAGATACAATGGAAACATGATACATAATAATAATTACAAATCCTCTTCTCAAGGTTGAGATAGAAGAACCTAGACTATATAAATAATAATTATGAGTTTTGAAACTTCTAACCAACATTTGGATGATGTAAGGTTATTGACCGATTAAAGATTCATGAAAGATGATAAATTGATAACTTCCAGAGAGTCTATAGACTTTGTTTTAAAACTCAAAGGAGAATAAATTACAAAAAAAGTTGTAAAGATAACTCTTGAAAATAAAGATTGGTCATTTGATAATATTTTGATAGTATGGTGATCATTTTGTAATATGATCATGAATAAAGTTTTGTAAGCCATTGTTGGCACCTTGAGGCTAGGAGAGAAATCCTTGGGGTCACTTGATGATCCAATGATAAATAAAGTTGTTTAAGACCTACAAGGTCAATATTGATTGTAAGTTGGCCATTAGAGCCATTAAGAGTTGTGTAATGTTGCATTTGTATGAAAAATAGGCCTAATAAAGGCTCATGTAAGGGTTTAAAGAGGGTTTAGAGTATAGATAATAGGAATTGATCATAAGAGGCCTTAGAAGTTAATATAAACACAAATAAGATTGGGAGTTGTCGAGTTTACAACTATGTTAGCAACTAGACAACATTAAACAAATGTAACAATCAGTTTATAATTGATTACAATCGGTTTGGAGGGCAATTGCTTGGTTATTGTTAGTTTTTGGACTGTAGAGGATCTATTTAGTAAAGATCCATGTGAATTTGAGGGGGTAGAGGTGTGTTAAAATAGAGAACCATTGTAATGTGTTCTTGAAGTAATAAACAAACATTCTTGCACAAACAGTTATTCTGGTCCGTGGGTACAGTCCCTGATCCAAGGAATTATAACACTTGAAGCCATGTGTTATTGATTTGAGAATGGAGTAAAATTATTTCATTTTGATTTTTTATTGTCTCCATGTCATTATTGTATCATATCATTGAAATTTAAGGTAGAGGATGTTTGTTTAGTCTTGAATTTTCCTGAGGAACTATAACTGATTGAATGTTTGAAGACGTTAAGTTGATGATCACCGAGCTGCAGAAAGTTAATGCAAGTCATTAAGTCAGTTAATGTATTGTATTATCATTGATGTCAACTTGATATAATCTGATTGGTTATATACACAGTGTCAAAAAATTCAAAGAACTAGAGAGATAAAGGTTATTCTATCAATAATGCATAAAATTTCATTATGCACTAAGTGACAACAAACACCGATGGATAGTGCACCCCGATAGATAGAGAACCCCAAGAGAAGAGTCACAGTGATATCCCAGCATGAAAACCAAGCAATAATTACTGACAAGAAGAACCATAGTGATACCCAAGGGGAAATAAAAGTTTCAGTGTTTCCCGATGGATAGACAACCTCGACGGACAGACAACCCCAATGGACAAAGATGCCTGAGGACAACTGAAGTTAAGACCCAGCTAACAAGGAGTTAAACACCGAAAAGAACTAAAGTTTAGAAATGACAAAAGACTTAGCAAGAATGAGCTAAATATGGATTTAATTGGTTGATCACAATATTTTCATCGACAAGTTAAAATAAAGAGATAAGCTAGAGTTTTAAAGTTGTTTTATTCCAGTTGTCAAGGAGAAATCTATGTGATAAAATTGAAGTATTCTTTAAAGAAAGAATGGAAAGAATTGCGGATCGTGCCAAGAAAAATAAATTCAAGGACTTAGAAATGGTGAAATTATGTCTATAAGAGAGACAAGATAATTCATTATGAATTGGTGGGTGAATAGAGAAGAAGATGCTATAGAGAATACTGGTGAAGAAAGTCTTTATATAGACCTAATCATGCAAGTTAAATAATAGAGCTAAAGTTTTCTATGGACACCGAGCAATAGAGAAGCACATCATCACCAAGCAGAAAGAAGTGGAGAAAAGGTATTAAAGGGAAAAATTGATTAGAAAGGTATTATGAGCTTATAATAGATCTGAACATCTGCAAGATTAAGTTGTTTATATCAACAGATCATATATTGTTTCAATTTAGGGATTGGATCAGAAGGTCTCTTAATGGATCAAGATTTAACCATCCTTTACATATTGAGATACATCCCAAGGAGTATCAAAAGGTTTATCATGAAGATAGCATAGTGAAATGCTAGATGTCAAGTGAAAAATCTTTGTTATAAATCCTCTAACAAGGTCACACTTAATAGTGTGTTTGTAACCTTTAACAAGGTTGCTTCTTCCCCGAGCTCACTTTAGAAGACTAAAAATTTTGGGTTACCAGTCCCAAGTGGTTTTTTCCTTAACAGGGTTTCCACATTAAAAATCCATGTGTCAAATGTGTTTATGAGTAATTTCTTTAATGTTTTTCTTTACACATTACTAAAACAGGATTGATTGGTAAACACTAAGTTATTTATTGTATTTCAGTAAATTCTAGACTACAAATTGGTAAATATTAAGAATAAGGTTTAACAATGAACCTTGAGCAGTAGTTATTTGATAAGATTATTTCAAGGAATACATCTTGTAGGGCTGAAGATAACTAGAGGCTTATACTTGTGGTGCTAGGTTTTTGGGTTGATATTGGATTAATTTTTGAGGTCACTGATTCACCCCCCCTCTCATTTATTCTAACAATTGGTATCATAGATTGTGTGCCTAGAAGGAAGGTTTCAAGGCCTAAGAAAAAGATCGCAAGATGAGTAAATGAGATGTGCCTAAGTTGAAAAAAGGAAAATTTGCATCATGGAAAAGCAGGATAAGACTGCACCTATCAAGTATTGGAAATGATGTTACTCAATACTTGGATATTGAATATGTGTTGCCTATAGGACCTCACACACTTTATCAATTGAGAGAAAAGAACGAGCATAATTCTAAGATGATATAACTTGCTTCCTCACTCTCCGATACTGAATTTGAAGATGTCAAAACATGCACCATTGCAAAGAAAATGTGGGAAAAATTGAAGCTAGTACATGGAGGAGATGAAAATGTGCTAAGAGCCAAGGGAAAAAGCCTAAGAGGAAGGTTTGATGACCTAAGAATGAAAGAAGGAGAAAACATCACTCAGTATAGTTGCAAAATCAAAAAGGTATTCAATGCTATCCAAGGAGTAGGAGATGTACTTGAAGAAGAAATAGTGGTAAGTAAAGTCCTAAGAACCTTATTGTCTATCTATTCTATTAGAGTATCTTCCATACAAGAAATGAGAGCAGTAGAAAATAAAAATGTCACTCTAGATAGTTTGGTAGGTAGACTTATTTCATTTGAGATTAATAACTTTGACAATAGTGTCTTACCATCTATTGAGTCTGCATTCAAATCTTGTTTGAAAATAAGTAAGTCAAGTCATAAACACACCATGAGAAATGATAGTGAAAGTGATAGTGATGATCAAGAAATTGATGATATTGAAGCACTAATGGCTAGAAGATTTCAGAGAGGCAAAAGTAGATACAAAGGTAGATTACCATTGGTATGTTTTAATTGTAAAGAGATTGGACACTTTGCTACCAGATGTCCTAACAAAAGAAAAGAAAATAGAAGTAGTGACAGATAATATGAAAATAAGTTTAACATAAGTGATAACAGAGATTACTGAAGCCACCAAAAATCTGACAAAAGAGATACCCGAGACTACAGGAAAAAGGGAAGAAATATTGTTACCTCGTTGAGAACAAATATGGAGATACTGACACCGAATCTGATGAAGATATTGAGATGGTATTTTTTTCCATGAAGGATGATTCAGAAAAAGAGGAAAGGTATGTTAAGACTGCACTCATATCTAAGGTTAGTAAGAATGATGTCTGGATTATAGATAGTGGCTGCACTCACCACATGACTGGAGATAAATAAAAGTTTGAAACTTTTGAGTATTATAATTATGGATCATTAAGAATGGGTAATGAATCACCTTGTCTAGTTGAAGGTAAAGGAATCATAATGTTGAATAATCTGATCATATGTGAAAATGCATACTAGGTAAAAGGACTTAACTATAATATATTGAGTGTTTCATAGCTGAATAACATAGGTCACCAAGTTGCATTTGAGAACAAAAAGGAAAAGATCTTTAATGAATCAAGAAGGTTGATCAAAATTGGTGAATAGACAAAAGGTAACCTATTCTATCTTGATGATATTAACACCACTTGTTTAATGGCTAGAAATGAAGACATATGGTTATGGCATAAAATGATAGGTCATGTGAATTTTGATAACATGATTAAGATAAGAAATAAAAGGAAAGTAAGAGGCTTACTGAGCATGTCAAAGCCCGACCATATCATGTGTAAGAATTGTAAAAAGGGTAAAATGACAAAGTCTAGTTTCAAGAGAAAAACCCATACATCTAATGCTATTCTAGAATTAGTCCATATTGATCTATCTAGACCCATGAGAACTAAGAGATACTATGGTGATAGATACTTCATTCTATTTGTAGATCATTATTCTAGAATGATGACAGTTATGTTCTTAAAAGAGAAATCAAAAGCATTCAAGATGTTTAAATGGTATAAGTCTATTGTTGAAAAAAAATGGTAAGGAACTGAAATGCTTAAGATCAGATAGAGGAGGAGAATTTATTTATGATGAATTCATTAACTTTTGTAATGAGCATGCAATTAAAGGATAGTTTTCAGCACCAAGAACACCACAACAAAATGGGTTTGTTGAAAGGAGAAACAGATCCATTGTTTATTGTGCAAGAACATTGATGATTGAGAAAGTCATCACTCAAACATTTTGGAGGGAAGCTTTTAGTACTGCTGTATACACATTGAACAGAGTTCAATTGAAGAAAGACACCAAAAATACACCGTATGAGATATGGTATGGATACACACCCAATGTAAGTTACTTCATAATTTTTGGAAGTCAATGTTATATTTTGAAAGATGATGATCAGAATGATGAACAAAGAGATGAACTACTACTTGCCAAGTATGTCAGAAGACACCATGCATAGAACCAAATCATAGGAGACAAAAAGGCTAGAATGAGAACAAGAAGTAAGTTACTGAACACTAGATGTTTAATTTGTGATTTTGAGCCTAAATCTGTTAAAACTGCACTTGAAAATGAAGAATGGGTTAGTGCTATTAATGAAGAGATAGAACAAATTGAGAAGAATAGAACATGGACATTAGTACCTAGTGTATGTGTTAATTTTGGCCTTGTTAATCAACCACACACTTCAACATAGTCCTTCTTCACCAGGTACATACAAGACTGAATATGAGATTATTCATCTTATCTACCTGCGTGATTCGACCTGTTGCCT
>MU223535.1:2761571-2781425 GCA_018584345.1 Thuja plicata
AATAGAAATAAGATTTTTGAGAGAATATCCAATTAATTAAATAAATATGATCTCATAATTGCTTTTTCTCAATTATCTGAATAATTAAATTCAATTATTGAAATGAGGATATTTATTTAATAATTAACTATTATTTAATTCCTTTTTCATGTGTCTCAGCTAAAGAGGGTGAATTTAATTTAATTAAAGTGCTAGGACTTTATTAATTAAATTAATTTGATCATAGGGTTTGTTTAGCCAATAGATATTTTAGGAATTAAATATAATGTATGATTAATACAGATTTAGGATTTCCTGCATTTGACACTCAGGTCGAGTAGAGTAAGTGAAAACTCAGAATTACCTAGTACAATAGGACTTTGATGATTTAGAAGAATGACAAATGCAACAAAATTGGTTAGGGCTGCAAGATGCCAATTTTGGGGTGTTACACCTAGACCAGATGACAAGAATGCCATTGGTACCAAATGGATATTCAGAAACAAGCTGAATGAGAATGGAGAAGTCACAAGAAAAAAAAGCAAGATTAGTATGCAAGGGGTATGCACAAGAAGAAGGTATTGACTATGGAGAAACCTTTGCACCCCTTGCTAGACTAGAAGGAGTAAGAATTTTACTTTCTTATGATATATTCAAAGAATTCAATGTATACCAAATGCATGTCAAATCTGCATTCCCAAATGGAATACTAGAAGAAGAGTTATACATTGAACAAATAGAAGGGTTTGTTGATCCTAACAAGAGAATCATGGTTTGTATACTACACAAAGCCTTGTATGGATTGAAACAAGCACCAAGATCCTAGTATGAAAGAATTCACTCCTATCTCATAAGTATTGGATTTGTAAGAACAAGAAAAAATTGTAATATCTATTTAAAAGAAGATACTGATGATAACATTTTGATTGCTGAAATATTTGTTGATGATATCATATTTGGGGGTAATGATATGTTATGAAAATCTTTTGCTAATGAAATGACAAAAGAGTTTGAGATGTCAATGTTTGGGGAAATCAAATTCTTTCTTGGTCTATAGATTCTTCAACAAGATGTAGGCATATATATCACACAATCCAAATACATCAAGGAAGTGCTAAAGATATTCAATATGGAAGATTCCAAGCTAGTTGGAACACCTATGGAAATTGGATGCAAGTTGACAAATTAAGATAAGTCAAACGGGGTAAATCAAACCCTATATAGATCAATGATTGGAAAACTCATGTGTGTTGTTCATACTAGACCAGATATAGCACATGCAATTAGAATATTTGCAAGATTCTCTGCTAATCCCAAAGAATCACACATGAATGATGTCAAAAGAATTCTAAGATATCTAAAGAATACCGAGAACTATGGCTTATATGGTATAAATAGAAGGAAAATTTGAGCTTCAAGTCTATATAGATGTTGAATGGTCTGGAAACTTAGATGACAGAAAGAGAAAAATGGGAGGAGCATTCTTCATTGGTTATAGACTTGTCACATGGATAAGTAAGAAGCAAGGATGCATCTCACAATCTACTACAAAAGAAGAATATGTGTTGCTACTACAAATTTCTCTAACATTGCATGGATCAAACAATTACTGGAAGGTATGAATATGAAAATTCTTGAGCCAGTGATTACCTATTGTGATAATACCAGTGCAATAAAAATTGCTAAGAATCCTGTCATGCATGCTAAGGCTAAGCATATTGATATCAAGTATCATTAATTAAGAGAAAAAGTGCAAGAAAGAAGTGATACTAGAGTATGTTCAATCCAAGGAACAATTAGCTGACATATTCACAAAGACATTGCCTAAAGATACATTTGAGTACCTGAGAAAGAGACTAGGGGTCCTACCCTTTTCTGTTAGTCACTAAGCTGAATAGGAGGATGCATTAGCCTACACATTATCAAAAGATCATTCATGTTGATGCATTCAAAGAGATGGAATACAAAAGAAATATTAGTACATAGTAAGGTACTTATCTACACCGAACAACAGAGTCATTGTACTATTGATGAATAGGGAAATTCAAGGAGTATATTGAAAAAAGGGGAATGGATATAGTTTGGCATTTTTTTCAAAGGGAGAGAGTTATATCCATATGAAATATCCATCATGATCATCCTAAAGGAGAGATGACTTAAGGGAGAGAGTATATCTATTACTGTTAAAGGCAAAAGAGATGATTAAGGAGAGGAATAGTCAAAGGGAGAGACAACATCAAAGAAGAGACTCTACATCAAAGGGATAGACATAATAAGAAGTTGCTACACCTACCTAGTAAAGGGAATAAATATTTAAGATAGTACTCTACAAGAAAAAAAATATAAGCTAGAAGAGCTTACCGAGAGACAGATATTTGTATTAGTTATAGAAGAATAAGTTTGGTAGATTGATGAACTACAACTGATATATTTCATATTGTATTAGTAGTAATATAGTATGTTGTCATCAATGCCAAAGGGAGAGATTGATGAACTATAACTGATTGAATGTTTAAAGATGTCAACTTGATATAATGCAAGACATTAAATCAATTAATCAATTGTATTGTCATTGATGTAAACTTGATATAATCTGTTTGGCTATATACATAGTGTCAAATAATTCAAATAAATAGAGAGATAAAGGTTATGCTATCAGTAATGCATAAAATTTTAGTATGCACTAAGTGACAATAAAAACCGACGGACAATGCACTCTGATGGATAGAGAACCCCGAGAGAAGAGTCACAGTGATACTTGAGAAAGAAACTCAAGAAAGCATTACCAATGAGCAAAACCATAGTGAAACCAGAGTGGAAATAAAAGTCTCAGTGTTTCCTAATGGATAGACAACCCTGACGGACAGAAAACCCCGATGGACAGAGATGCCTGAGGAAAAATGAAGTCAAGACCAAGCTAACAAGGGTTTAAACAATGAAAAATAAATGAAATTCAGAAATGACAAAAGAATTAGATGGAAAGAGATAAATATGGAGTTAACTGGTTGATCACATTGTTTTCATCGACAAGTTAAAAGAAAGAGATAAGCTAGAGTTTTAAAGTTGTTTTATTCTAGTTGTCAAGGAGAAATGTACAGGATAAAAATGAAGTATGCTTTAAATCAAGAATGACAAGAATTGCGGATCACACCAAGAACAAGAAATTCAAGGACATAGAAACGATTAAATTATGTCTATAAGAGAGACAATCTAATTCCCTATGAATTGGTGGGTGAATAGAGAAGAAGATGCTGGAGAGAATACTTGGTGTAGGGCACCTCCTGAAGTTCCTATTTTATGCTTAAGATTTTTGTAAGGTGAATCCTTTGGATCACCCTAGTGTGTGCATGTTTGGGTCTATTGTGTAATGTGAAGGACCCTAAGGTAAGTTATAAACCTTATGGGTTCCTGAAACCATGTTAGATCATGTTAGTATCTTTTGGTGATTTTAGTCTTTAGTTAGAAGTTTATGTTTTGAGACCTTAGGATAGGCTCTTGGAATTTTTTAGATCTATCCCACACCCTTGGAGGTTGGTAGTTTTGGCACTTTACTCAAAATAGAAACTTTGAAAATTGTTGCCAAAAAGTTGTCTTTTCGCAAAATGTTGCATGAGTAACTTTTACAAAATGATGCTTGAAGAATGATAACACAAATGGAAATAGCCACACCAACTTCTTGGAGTATCTGTAATGCCAAGATGATGGTATTTGATGTTCTTATGCCATCTAGGAATGTTAGAGTTTACTGTGTATGGATCTTGATGTTCAGAGAAGGAAATAGAAGAGTTTTCTAAGTTATTTGAAGTGTGTATGACCTGCTACAGATTCATTTTGTCGATCCAGTTGTAGAACCTTGTGATTATTTGAGTTACTTCAACATTCCAGTTGGTTTTATTTTTTATTGTAAAGTTTCATAGGAATTAGAGATTTTTGTTTACTCACTGTCTAAGAATCCCTAGTTTACTGGGTCTGAACCAAAGATGTGATCCTAACTTGGGATTTATCCAGTGGATCTGCTCAGCCACTTGGAAAATATAATTTAGGATCATGCTTTCCAATATTCCTAAAGCTTAGAAGCTCAATTTTGGTTATATGATTTTGAGAAAAAGCCCTAGGCTAATTATCTCTATGTAATTAGCCTGGTTCTTAGGTATAGTCACAGGCATGTGAACTATATGATTGGGAGGATCAAATTGATGGTGGATCTAGACCATTTTTAGGTAGAGGAAACTATCTAAGCCCTTGTGTTCATTTTTTGAACCCACCTTAGACCACTTTCTTAGTAATCTAAGCCTAATCTAGCTAATTAGGTCTATGAGCTTTAAAAGAGTTTAGTGTTGTAGGAGTAGAGTGAAGTGCTAAGGAAACCGAATGAGATCAGTTAGATCCTTATGTATTAGAAATTTATGCTTGAAAAATACTTTGGATAGGGCTACAAGGAATTCTAGGAAAGTTAGCATTTGACCATCCTTGGGGCTGTAGAACTGAATCCATTGGTGGGTTCCCTATCCTTGGGGTCTAAAAAAAGTCTACCATCACTTATATTTGTTGATCAAATCTTATGGTTAATATTTCCACTCTTAGGCTTGGGTTAGGGAAAGTGTCCCTAAAGGAGATATTACAGAGATTGGTGTCTTGCCTTGGAAAGCTAATTTGTGGCAAAAGGGGTGATTTGGCCTCTTGGACAAGTTGGTATACACCCTAGGAAGACAAATGTGGAGTTGGGTTTTTTTAATCAGAAATTTGAAGTAGTTACAAGGAGTGGGAGCCCATCTAGGTCTTCTTGTAGTGCACTCTGCATCAAGTGATATCAGAGCCTGATAAGACCTTGGAAGAAATAAAGAATGGCTAACATAACAGAAGACTCTCAAGGAGAGGAAGTTCCTACTATAATCACTAATGTGGAATTGGCTAAAATTTTCAAAGAAAAAGTAGCCAAGGAAAAGAAGATGGAGGAGGAGATAAAGAAGTTGAAGGACCTCCAAACACAGAAGGAGGAGGGATAAGATTCTGAAGAAGAAGAAGAAGAAGACACAAAGAAGGATGAAACAAAGAACATACCTATAGAGAAAGATAAATCTCTTGAAGCTCTTAAGATATTTGGAAGGAGAGATCATAAATCAGACATCCCCATGTTTTGTGGGAAAATGGACCCTGAAGAATGTATGGATTGGATAGAAGCTTTGGAGAATTAATTTGAATGTGACAATGTCTCTAAAAATTAGAAGGTCAAGGTGGAAAAATCCAAAATGAAAGACCCTGCCTTAATTTAGAGAAATTTTCTACAAAATGAAAGGATGGAGGAAGAAAATAACCCTATCTGAACATGGAAAATGATGTTAGTAGAAATCAAAAGATGGTTTTTACCAGAGGACTATGATATCACCCTTCATAAAAATTTGCAAAATCTAAGGCAAAAGGACCTTGATGTGAGTGTGTACACTAAAGAGTTTCATAGAATGACCTTAAAGGATAAATTCCTAGAGAGTGAGAAACACAAACTTGCAAGGTACCTAAATGGACTAAAGTATAGAATTCAAGATAAACTGAGTTTATTCAACCCTGAATTAGTACATAAGTGTTTCCAAATGGCACTGAAAATTGAAGAAAAATAGAAGAAGAGAGGAGAGTAATTTTAGAGGCAGAGGTAGGGTCAATGGAAAAGGTCCATTTCAAAGAAGTCAAGGAGAGTTTAGTAACCATGAGTCAGAAGGAGATCACAATAATAGAGGAATATTTAGAGGCAGGAGATCAAATAGTAGAGGGAGATTTGGTGGAAGAGGACCTAGTGTCTTCACTAGGAAGTGTTTTACTTGCAATCAAATTGGACACCAGTCCTTTAGATTCCCTGAGAAGAATGGCACCATAAGACAAGGATGGGATAGAAGAGTAAAACTCGCCCAAGAAGATGACAGTCAAAGTGTATCCTCATATCATTCTGCAACTTCAAGACCTACAAATACAGAATAAGGAGAATGTCTCATGATGAAAAGGACAATCCTAAGAGTACCCACTACTATGGAGCCACCTCAGAGGAACTAATTATTCAGAACAAGATGCAAGGTGAATAACAAGGTATGCAATGTTATAATTGACTCTGGATCCACTGATAATATTTCATCTAGGGAATTAGTTACTAAGTTAAAGTTGCATGCAATCCCTCATCCTTTCCCTTATAAATATTCTTGGTTGACAAAAGAGAAACAAACCATCATCAATGAACAAGTTTGGGTAGATTTCAAGATAGGGGAGTATACAGACAGAGTTCTATGTGATATCACAGAGATGGATGCATGCCATTTTTTATTAGGTAGACCTTGGAAATTTTATGTAGATGCCAAGCATGATGGAAAGTATAATGTCTATACTATATTTAAGGATGGTGTTGAGTATGTGATGAATCCACTCCCTGAATGTGAGAAAGAAAAACATGCTACTTGTAGTGTCTTGCATGTAGGAGAGAAATAATTCACGAAGGTAATAAAAGAAAGGGATACACCTTGTTATGCATTAGTAGTGTGGCCCAAAAATATACCAGTGAAAGAGCCAAAGGTCAAGGCCCCTACTAGGGATGTAGGTCCCAAAGAGGTCAAAGCATTATTAGACCAGTATAAGGGTATCATAGCTGAGAGTACACTAGAATCTTTGCCACCTGAAAGAGAAGTGAGTCACTGTATAGACTTTATACTAGGGGCCACTCTTTAAAAGAAAGAAACATACAAGATGACCCCTAAACAAAACCAAGAGATAGAAAGGAAGATTGAAGAATTATTGTCAAAAGGTCTCATTAGGAAAAGTGTGAGTTCTTGTGTAGTCCTTGTAATCCTAGCACCCAAGAAAGAAGGCAATGGAGACTATGTACACATTCTAGGGAAATCAATAGGATAACCATCATATATAGGTTTCCTATGCCTAGAATAGAGGATTTGATGGACTATTTAGGGGGTGCAAGCTATTACTCCAAGATAGATCTCAAGAGTGGTCACCATCAGATAAGAATTAGAGGCAGAGATGAATGGAAGAAAACATTCAAGAGCAGAAAAGGCCTCTATGAATGGCTTGTGATGCATTTTGGTCTCTGAAATGCTCCAAGCACTTTTATGAGACTAATGAATGAAGTTTTGAAGCCTTTTCTTAATAAATTTTTTGTTGTATATCTTGATGATATTTTGATCTTTAGCAGGAGTAGAGAAGAGAACCTCAAGCATTTGGACATGGTAATGATAAAACTCCATGAGGAATAGTTGAAGATAAATATAGATAAGTGTGTATTCCTTCAAGAAGAACTTGTGTCCTTAGGTTTTTTAATCTCCAAGAATAGTTTCAAGATGGATCTTTCCAAAGTTGAAGCCATCCTCAATTGGCCACCTCCTACTACTCCTTCTGAGGTAAAGAGTTTCCATGCTTTATGTAGCTTTTATAGGAAATTTATCAGAAATTTTAGTGGCAAATGTGCTCCCATTATCAACACCATTAAAGATGGAAGAAAATGCATATATTCATGGACTAATGAAGCTAATGAGTCCTTTAAGTTGTTGAGGAAAAATATTGCAGAGAAACCTATCTTAGACCTACCATATTTTCACAAGGTGTTTACAGTGGAATGTGATGCAAGAAATAAAGCCATTGGGGGAGTCTTAGCCAAGAAGGAAGGCCAGTTTCCTTTTTTAGTGAGAAACTCATTGAGGCTAAGAAAAAATACTCTACTTATGATCTTAATATGTATGCAATGGTTTAGTCACTTAGAAAAGTGAGGCATTATCTATTTCCCAAGGAATTTGTAGTCCTTACTGATAATCATGCACTTAGCTTTCTGAATAGACATGAGAAACTTAATCACAGACAAGTGAAATGGATGGGATTATTACAGTCATATACATTTTCTATCAAGCATAAGAAAGGGATTGTAAAAAAAGTAGCTGGTGCTCTTAGTAGGAGACACCTAACCACCCAAACCATTTAGTTGGAGAGTGTTGGAGTTCATGCCATGAAGGATATGTATGCTATGGATGAAGATTTCATAAAGGCTTACCAAATTTGCACTGAGATGACATACATATACCACACTGATTTATCAGAGTTTATTGTATAGGATGGTCTTCTTTTCAAGGCTAGTTCATTGTGTGTCCCAAAAGGATCAATGAGGGAGAACATTATAAAAGAAAAGCATTGTGGAAGCCTAGCTGGTCACTTTGGGGTGGATAAAACATTGGAGCTTGTTACAAGGTTCTACCACTGGCTCAAGTTTTAGAAAGATGTTAGGAGTTTTTTGGAAAGTTGTTCAGTCTGAAAACAAGCTAAAGGGCACACCTCCAATGAAGGTTTGTACACTCCTTTGTGCATCCCTTCAAAACCTTGGGATTTAGTAAGTATGGAATTTGTCTTAGGTCTTCCAAAGACCAACTCTAGATTTTATATCATTTATGTTGTAGTTGATAGATTTTCAAAGATGGCACACTTTATTCTTTAGAGAAGTTATAAGACTTCATGGACTCCCACTATCAATAATATCAGATATGGATCCTAAGTTTTTAGGACATTTTTGGAAAACACTATGGAGAAAGCTAGGAAAAATGTTTCTATGTCATCTGCATATCACCCACAATCTGATGGTAAGACAGAAGTCATAAATAGGTCCCTTGGAAACCTTTTAAGATACCTCACCCAAGAACATAGATCCACTTGGGATACTATCATAGCACAAGAAGAATTATCATTCAATGATTTAGTCAATAGGAGTACTAGTTTAACTCCATTTTAGATTGTATATGGTACTCACCCTAGAGAGGCAATAGAACTCAGAGATATCAAAGACATGGACAAAAGAAGTGCACTAGTAGAAGACTTTGCTGTAGTAATGAAGAACATCCATGAACAAGTGCAGACCAAACTGTAGCATACCATTGAGAAGTACAAAGCACAGGCTAACAAAAAGAGGAGAGACTTACAGTTCAAAGTGGGAGATTTGGTGATGATTCACCTCAAGAAGGAGAGAATACATAGGGAGAAATACACAAAGTGTATGATGAAAAAGCTTGGCCCTTTCAAGATTCTTAAGAAATGTGGCAATAATTCCCATAAGATTGATCTACCTTCTCACATTGGTTTATCTCCTATCTTTAATGCTACATATATCTATTCTTATAAAGGTGTTGTTAGTATTGACAATCTTGTAGGTACTCTAGAGTCTCCTACACTCTGACCACTCAAGGACATTCCCCAAGAAACTCCTCCTGAGATTGAAAGCATTATAGATAAGAGAGTGAACAAGAAAACTAGGAGGGGCACTTACTATGAGTACTTAGTCAAATGGAAAAACCAACCCATTGAAGTTGCTACCTGGATGACCCCTGAAGACATTCATAAGATGGTCTATCCACTTGAAGAACTCCCAACTCAAAATAATCAAGTTACTTTTTCCATGGGGAGTATGGTGCAAGGCACCTCCTAAAGTTCCTATTTTATTCTGAAGTTGTTTGTAATAAGGTGAATCCTTTGGATCACCCTAGTGTGTTCATGTGTGGTTCTATTGTGTAAGGTGAATGACCCTAAGGTAAGTTATAAACCTTATGGGTTCCTAAAACCATGTTAGACCATGCTAGTCTCTTTTGGTGATTTTAGTCTTTAGTTAGACTTTTATTTTTTGAGACCTCTCCCACACCCTTGGAGGTTTCTATTGTTGGCTCTTTACTCAAAATAGCAACTTTGACAAATGTTGCCAAAAAGTTGTCTTTTTGTAAAATGTTGCATGAGCAACTTTTGCAAAATATTTCTTGAAGAATGAAAACTCAAATGGAAACAACCACACCAAGTTCTTGGAGCATCTGTAACACCAAGATGATGGTATTTGATGTTCTTATTCCTTCTAGGAAGGTTAGAGTCTACTGTGTACGAAGCCTTATGTTTAGAGAAGGAAATAGAAGAGTTTTCTGAGTTATTTGGAGTGTGTACAACCTGGTACAGATTCATTTTGTGGATCCAGTTGAAAAACCTTGTGATGATTTTAGTTAATTCAACATTCCAGTTGGTTTTATTTTTTTTTGGAAAGTTTCATAGGAGTTAGAGATTTTTGTTTACTCAGTGTCTAAGAATCCTTAGTTTACTGGGTTTGAACCAAAGATGTGATCCTAACTTGGGATTTATCTAGTGATCTACTTGGCCACTTTTAAAATACAAGTTAGGATCATGCTTTCCAAGATTCCTAAAGCTTAGAAGCTTAATGTTGGTTCTATGATTTTTGAGAAAAAGCCCCAGGCTAATTATCTCTATATAATTAGCTTGGCTCTTAGGTACAGTCACATGCATGTGAACTATATGATTGGGAGGATAGAATAAATGGTGGGTCTAGACCATTTTGGGGTAGAGGAGACTATCTAAGCCCTTTTTTTCATTATTTGAACCCACCTTAGACCACTTGCTTAGTGATCCAAGCCTAACCTAGCTAATTAGGTCTGTGAGGTTTGTAAGAGTTTAGTGGTGTAGGAGTAGATTGAACTGGTAAGGATTTGGGAGGTTTCAAAAATCCATAAAGGGTATCTAGAAACCTAATCAGATCAGTTAGCTCATTCTATATTAGAAAGTTATGCTCGAAAAACCCTCTAGATAGGGCTACACAAAATTCTAGGCCAGTTAGTGTTTGACTATCCTTGCATCTGTAGAACTGAATACATTGGTGGATTCTCTATCCTTGGGGTCTAAAAAAAGTCTATCATCACTTAGATTTGTTTATCAAAGTCTGTGGTGAAGATTTCCACTCTTAGGCTTGGGTTAGGGAAATTGTACCTAAAGGAGATATTGCAGAGATTGGTGTCTTGGCTTGGAAAGCTAAGTTGTGGTAAAAGGGGTGATTTGGCCTCTTGGACAAGTTGGTATATACCCTAGGAAGAGAAATGTGGAGTTGGGGTGTTTGAATAAAAAGTTTGAAGTAGTTACAAGGAGTGGGATCCCATCTAGGTCTTCTTGTAGTACACTCTACGTCAATACTGGTGAAGAAAGTCTTCATACATACTTGATCATACAAGCCAAAGAATAGAGCTAAATTTTTCTGCAAGTACTAAGAAATAGAGAAGCACAACATCACCAAGCATAAAGAAGTGGAGAAAAGGTATTAAAGGGAAACATTGGTTAGAAAGGTATTATGAACTTACAATAGATCTGAACATCTGCAAAATTAAGTTGTTTATATGAACAAATCATATATTATTTTAGTTTAACCATTGGATCAAAAAGTCTCTTAACCAAGTAGGATTTAACCATCCTTTATATATTGAGATACATCCTGAGGAATATCAAAAGGTTTATTATGAATATAGCATAGTGAAATGCCAGATATCTGGTGATAAAATATTAGTGATAAATCCTCTAATAAGGTCACACTTAATAGTGTGTTTGTAACCTTTAACAGGGTTAGCTCTTCACTGAGCTCACTTCAAAAGAGTAAAAATTTTGGGTTACCGGTCCCATGTGGTTTTTCCCTTAAGAGGGTTTCCACATTAAAAATCCATGTATCAAATGTGTTTATGAGTCATTTCTTTAATGTTTTTCTTTACACATTACTAAAATAGGATTGATCGGTAAACACTAAGTTATTTACTATATTTCGGTAAATGCTAGACTGCTAATCAATAAATATTAAGAATAAGGTTTAACAGTGAACTCTAAGCAGTAGTTATTTGATAATATTATTTGAAGGCATACATCTTGTACGACTGAAGATAACTAGAGGCTTATAATTTTGGTACTAAGTTTTTGGGTTGATATTGGATTAATTTTTGAGGCCACTGATTCAACCCCCCCCCTCTCAGTTATTCTAACAGTTCCTAAACTGTGGAAGCAATCAACATTTTGTTATTTTGAAGTCTTCATGGATTATTTGACTCTCCCACCTTCTATGGTTAATGTGTCTGGTGGGAGGAGTCAAATTTTGTATACTATGTCATTGTATAGAGTTTAATGCAAGGATATGCAAGGATGTGGTGGAAGAGACCACAAATGGAGGCAATTTTTTGATTGAGGGTGTAGGGAATTACACCAGTCATTAATATGATCATAAACTCTGAAGGAAGGGTATATTTTATGATGGATCTTGGTTATTAGGATCCATGTGGAGGTGTAGGATCCCTTGGGAGGATCTAGAAGTGTGTGGAAGAGTCCTTGTGACAAATCCCTAGCCTTTTAGTGATTCTTGTTGATTTAAATTCTTGTGACACCCCCAGATAAGGATAAATTAGAGGCCACCCCAAAATATTAAAATCACACCCAAATTAATTTAATAAATTAGACTACATGGGGAGAACTTGATAATCTTGACGCTACCACTAGAAAAGTGTGAGAGAGGGTCAATAAATATTATAAGGTCTTTGTTAAGATGAAAGAGCACATATGGTGCAGGGCACCCTAAGGAAGACAAGAGGGTCACTTGGGTGACTAATAAGGTTGAAAAATATACAAGACTTATAAGGTCTTTGAAATGTTGTAACATGGCTATTAAGCCATTTTATGTAATTACTTGATCCATGGAGGATGTAAAACTTGTAATAATGCACTTAGTGCAAACAATGATGTAATTGATCAAAATATAGTGGGGTGAAAGCCTAAATGAAGAGCCTGTAGAAGCATATATATGGAACATCAAAAAATACTAAGTAGGTTCTCAAGGGTAATTTATCCCCGCATTCTTTATTATTTTATTCTTTATTATGAGTCCAAAGGGGACTCCAAGACTCTATAACCCTATATTCACTCCAAATTTTGGCATTTTTTAATTGTTTCAAAAGTCACATCCGATTGGAAATACCACAAAAAAGTGAGTTTTTGGTGAATTTTGATTAGATTTATATTAATAATGGTTTCTTAGATCATTTTAAGACCATTTTGGGTGATTGGGTAAAATTGCTAATGTAACATTTTTGGTAAAATTTGTCAAAAAGGGAAAAATCTTCTAGAAGCAAGTTGAAAAGTATTTCAAACGTGTGTGGATATTAATTTGAGTGATTTTTGAAATTAATAATCTATTTTGTCTCTCTTTGTAAAAAATAGTTAAGTTTGAAGGTGATTTTGGCAAATAAATTTCATTGTAATATATCTTTTTTTGTGCATTCTTTCTTATCCCAACTTTTCAGGGTGCCACAAGAGGGTTTCACATGATTTTGACTTCATGAAAGTCTAATATCAACATGTTTCAAATAGAGAACTAGATGTTTTCATGAAGTGATAGAAGGAAGGTTGGAGGAATGTGTGATTGGTGGGATTTTAGGAATAGTTTTGGGACTCTAACCATGCAAATATCTCTTTAAAATCTCATTAACACAAGGACAAGTCCTCATCTCTTGATCATCCAATGATGAAACCTAGTTGCAGTCATTGTGACAATCCAAACCATGTTTTTAAAACACCTAAAATACATTGAATAAAGGTTGCATGCATATGTCATGTGTTCATAGGAGGGTTAGGGTCCTTCAAAGTTAGGTAAAACAAAAAGATATCATTATTTTCATTGGATGCATACTAATATTTGTGACTATCTTATTCACTAGTGAAATCACAGTCACAGTCCTATTTGTTACTCCTATAATTTGTTATGTCATGAGTGTATGAGTCTTGTGAAGAACGAGGAATTTGTTTAGGATATCCATATTTTTTTATCTTCATGGTTTTGTATCTTCTTTGAACCATGGGTACATGTATTATATGACTATCCTAACTATGTTTTATGTTACAGTCCTAGGTGCAGTTACATATATGAAGGAGTGGGGTATGTGTACAATTGGCATTGGAGTACAAATTTTCATTTGAATAAGTAAAACAGTGTAAATCCTCAATGCTCAAGAATTTGAATCTTTTGAACCAAGTCAATAGGTTGGGCTATGGAGTTATTTGACTTTCCTAGAAGGTCTTAGTTTACATTGAGTAACAGTCCCAAGACTAATGGAAAATATTATTTCTTGATCTTACAATTTATGGCTACTAGGGGTTTCTTTATGGCTCCTACTAATGATCAATGCAAGAATAATGATCATAGAGTCAGGACCCTCAATCTGAGATAAAAAGGAAAAATAGGAAAGGTGGAGCTTCTACCATGTTGGCACATGAACACAATAGAAGAAAAATGAACAAACAATTTTCATGAGCTTTCTATGATTGAGATGTGAGCGTAGAAAAGGGCAAGTTTCATAGTGGAGGATGACTTATCAAAAAATTCATGAACCTTGGCTATACTTCCCCATTGTGCATACATGTCTACCATAGCATGTTTACCATAGCATTTTCAATCATCATATCTTACAAAAATATGTTCTAAAGATGTCATTTTGGCATGTGTTCACTATGGGTTGGTCGCATACTCTTTATATCAATTTTTTTTGAATATTTATCTCAATCACTGCAGCGTTATTGAGCTTTCAAAAGACTACTAGAAATATGTGTGCTATGGATTGGTCAAATAATATTTATATCAAAAATTTCTATATAAATATCTTAATTTAAGTTCAGTTACTGAGCTTTCAAAGTAAATGAATGAAAATAGGTTCTAGTGAAGGATCTAAGTGGCTTAATTATACATATGTCACAAATTCTTTGGTAGAGTTTTCTTTCTTTGAGTTTTCGAAAGATATTTGAAAAAACAAATATATAGGAAGTGAAACTTCCTGAAATTTTAAGTTATGTTACAGTATAAAGGGTAGCATTTGGTTGTAGGTTCTAATATCTGATTCCTTTTTTAATATATAAATATATTGGCAGGGGTGGGGAAAATCAAATATCACCTCAATCTAATATTACTTACATGGATTTATATCTATCTCCCCATGTATGCTTTTGGTGTCACTACATTTACAATCAAACTTTACAATGCATTATAGTTAGTTGGTTTAAGTGATGCAAAGAACATGGACTACAATTTTATTGACAGTAAAATAGGAAAATTAATTGTAGATTTGAACTCTTGATAATGAATCAAATTGATTATCCCAATCGAATCCTTCTCGATATTCAAGTGATTTTTTTTGATAATTACAAAAGTGTGAGAGAGCATGTGAGTGAGTAGAAGAGACGGTTGAATCAAGAGCTCTTAGCATTTCAAGGATGGATGGCAATAAGACTATTTTATTTGTTGGGATAGGGTCTTTAGTTAGACACTCAACTGGAACATAAGTATATGATGTGCCAGTGGAGAATTTCCTACTATATAAAGGGTAGTTGGAGGGCATTTCATGTACTATGTCAAGGAATTTCACCTTGCAATATTTATCTACTCACCATCTCGGAAAGCTATGGCATTATTTAGGTTATATTTTGAAAATAAAAAACAATTGGTAATGTTGATGCATACCTACAATGTATAACAATATTCATGAAATTCATGAAATTCATGAAATTCAAGACATTCAGGGGTAGAAGCTTCACAACATTCAAGGCTTCATGACTTCATGACATTCGGCTTCCCAAGAATGGGGTGGGCTTCCCCAAAGCTACCTTTGGGGGACTAATTCTTTCACACATTAAAACAAATATGAATTTGATCTATCTTTTTTAATGTATTCCCACAACCATCGCAATTGTGACCTTGTAAAGAGTGTCAAAATTGTGACGGTATCAGGCATAATTGCAAAAAAAAACCAATTTCACAAAATGTGCACCTCCGTTGGAAATGACCATCAGAAAAGAGGCCCAAATGTATTAGTGACACTATTATAATTGCACACAAAATTGATGTGTTGGTATGTTCTTGAGCTTGTTTGTTCACTCTTGTACCACTTCCAAGTGTATCTTGATCTTTAAGCCACCTAAAGACATTTTCATCAGCAGGCAATATGTGAGGCATTTCTTCTTCCAACATATATGTTGCTCCTTGAATAAATGTCCACAATTTTTTTGAAAGATAAGTTTGAAAGAATAAAGACCAATACATAGGAGGGTTCTATATTTAAAATATAAAAGAAGACATTTTATTGATTCGAAAATGAAAGTTTCTGAATATGAAGTGTTTATATATATTTATATCTCTACCACTCTCTCGATTTCTCCTCCCATATCTCTATCTCTCCCTCTCTACCTCACCTTCTATATCTTTATCTCTACTCATATTTATTTGTTTATCTCTCAGTGTTTCTCTATCTCTTTGTCTCTCTCACTCCCCCTCTCTCTCTAGATCTTCTTTTATCTATATCTCTCTATTACTCTATCTCACCATCTATATCTCCCACTGTAGCTACCTCTCCATCTTCTAGTAAATGTATTCATTTCTACCTCTCCCTCTTTATCTCTCTATCTCTCTATCTCTCTATCTTTATTCCTCCCTCTAATTATCTCTATTTATTTATCTATGTTACCTCAGGGACCAAATGTACAACATAAATCTCTACAAAAATAGAAATTTTTTTTCCCTAGTTGACAATTACAACTCTTTGGTGTACCCATTTAACACCAAGGTGTAATTGCTTGTTTATTTAATTTGAGAAGATATAGTTAGTAATTGAAATTATCAATTATTTATGGTGACAAGAATGATGAAGAATATTATTAATTAAATAATATAATTATTTATTTAAATTTAGAGAGAGATTAATTAAATAACAAAAACTATTTAATTAATTTCTAAAAGAATAATTAGAGAATCTTAATAAAATATTAATAGAATTTAAAAAATTAATTATAATTATTAAATTATAGTAATTAGAGGGAAATTATGATTTTGAAATTTGAATTAGATAGAAGGACACAAATTAATTATATAATAAAAATTATTCAATTAATTAAGATAAGCATTAGTAAAATTGTCATACGTAGGTAACATGGTACTTTTTAGTGTCTACCTTTTTTCCCTTTTTCAGAAATGCATTTTCAAGTGTTTTTTGAAAGAATAATTAGTGAAAATTATGCACTAGTATGCCCAGCAGGATTGTAGTAGCGACTAGGTAAAATGTTGCCTCCTTGAAAAATTGATCAAAAAATATGGATAGGAGCTCAATTTGTTGACAGATGTGCTAGGAATCCAAGGAAACAAATGCATAAAAAAATGGAGGTAATTGGCATAAGTTATGGGATTTGGAAGGTGAAAGTATACGTTGCTATTAAAAAAGGGATGGGTTGCACATCCACCAAGAAAGTTTACATGGGTATAAATGGGTCCTATGCCTCATTTGGAAGGTCACTGTGCACATTTGAGCTTTTGAAATTAGATGAGAAGAATATGTGTATGAGAATGATTGAGGAGAAATGGCAACTAACATGGGCGATATACACATCAGTGAGATGGTAAAGACATATTTGTGACATGAGGGCATGGGACTAGTGGAGAGTTCTTTTTTAATTACCCATTTTTTATTTCTTGTGTTTCATTCTCTTCGAAAACTATTTTGTATAATCACGGGCTTAATTGATGAAAGTATATCACATTCATCAGAATTGACAGTGAAGCGTCACAATAGTCTTAGGATAAAAATTTTATTCAATGTGCAACTACCTTTTATGTGATGGAAATGCATGAATGGTTAGACACAATTATAGTTTATAGCGATGCAATTAATAATTAGACTTAGGTTTAAGTGATGTGAATATCTATGAATGATGTGAAACATTTTACTGGCAAAATTAAATAATTTGACGTGTTTGAATTTCTTGGATAGATATGTAATTAGTTAATGCATTTTTACATGTGATAAAATATGTATAGTATAAATGCATTTTTACATGTGATAAAATATGTATAGTATAAATGCATTTTTTCACTTTTTAAGTACTTGCATTATGATTGACTTGGGAGTACTACATGTGACCTTTATGTTCTAGATTAGGGGTAATAGGGGGTTGACCACTACTTTGTGAGAGAGATGACACTCAGAGACCTCTTCATTCCATTTATTGACAGAAGAGTGCATAGTTACACTAGAGGATTTGTATAGGATTTTGAGGCTTCTTATTAGGGGTGAGAGGTTGTGTATGCACCATAGATAGGGGTTTGTGATTTATGTGATTTTTTTGAGATTACCGAGGCTGAGATAGGGATGAAACACTATGAGATTAGATGGAAAGACATGGTAGATTATTACGATGATTTCTTCCAACTACTATGTGGGATAGTGGTCTATGTGTTGGTTCTAGATAGGAGATGTCATGTGTTTCCCATAGAGTGGTGGGTAATGTTATCAAAGATGTGGACCGAGCGTATGCCATATATATGGGGACCTTGTGTGTTATCCATGTTATACTTTTAAATACATCATATTTCCTATCATGGCGTATAGTCTCTGGAATGTAGGGTTACATTATTACAAGTTTGTGAATGGAAATACATATCTATGTACAAACAAGTATTTGAAAAACAACCTATCTATCAAGGGTAACCTTTTTATATTATTATAAGGTGGTTGTGCATAGATGGGTTAGGCACACTAGATATGGGTAGCACCAATTTGATATTTTGAGGTAATTTACATAGTTCTCTTACATTATTTGTGTGACATAGGTTGGAGAGGTATGACATTTAGAATTTTATTGATAGGAGAGGTACATAATTGGGAGGATGACATAGTCACACTAGATCATTGAGATCTATCTATTGGATAGGGAAGTTAGGAAATTTGGAGAGATACATGGAGTATCTACATGATCTGCACATTTTTCATGATGTGCCAGGGATGTGTCTGGGTGGAGACTAGTGGTTCATATGGTCACTATAGTAGCACAGATTGATGGGTTTGCACTTTGGCAATGGGATTGGGGTTCAAAATTAGTTGATGTAGGTATGAATCCAAAGTATAATGCATGGTGGAAAATATACATACATGTACGACTACTAGATCTAGGGGTACCTATCCCTATATATATGGCCACACAAGTGAGACAGTTATAGAGGAGGATGGGGAGGTCATAGGAGAGGCAGAAATGGAGGGATGGGTAGAGGTGGTCGAGGGAGAGGAGGAAAATATGGTGGGATGGGAGGTACAAATGGAGAGAGAGGAGAGAGGGATGGAGGTGAGATGGATGATGGAGGGGATGATAGAGGAGGAGGTAATTTTTAGCAGGTTCTCTAGTGATTTCCCCAATAGGTGAAAATGATGAGAGGAGAGACATTGAGGGGGAGGGTGTGGGAGGTGATGATCCTATGGTGGAGGAGGAGGATGTGGATGTGAAAAGGAGAAGATTAGTGGAGAGAAGTTCTAGCACAAATGAGTCTATCTTGTTAGAGGAGGGGGAGGAGGATGCAAAGATGAAGGATATTTTGTAGGTGTAGATAAGGAGATGGAGGTGGAGGGACTAAAAGATGTGGTCATTGGACAAGATGTAGGGTAGATCCAAGACACACAGGAACTAAGGACATAAATGGTGATGGTGAGGGATCAAATTAGGTCTCTATATGATATTTTTGAGTTTACAGAGGCTAGGGGATAGGCAGTAGGGGTGAGGGTAGTAGAAACATAGGGGATGGAATCAAATTTAGACTTAGAGAGAAATTTTTTATCTAGGATATTTAATGTGTTGGAGGGGAGGATATGAATTTTGGAGAGGGGGAGGGAGAGAAATGAGGCTAAAATGAGTATAGAAGAAGCTGAGACCAAAGCTAGATAGGAAGAGGAGACATGGGATGTGATTGTTGGTATACCATATTTTTCCATCAAAGAGTCCTATAGGTAGCCGAGGGAGGTAGCGAGAGAGATATAGTATTAAAATGGCCATTATGAGAGTGTGGTCCATCCTGAGAAGAGAGTCCCTCCTTCTACAGCTACCGATGCTAGGCCCACTACATCAGAGGGAAGATGGAGCATTGGAGTTCATTTTTCCTCATATTCTAGACACTTTTTTTTCATATATTTTGTAAGCTTGCGAGCTCTATTATCTACACATTATGATCTTGTATTCTGATTTTGAGTTACATAC
>MU223535.1:2805719-2853372 GCA_018584345.1 Thuja plicata
CAAGTCCAATGCTACTTTCATGAATCAACCTTTTTGGCACTCCTTGAGATGTACCTCAATATATAGAAGACTATTAAGTCCTACTCAGTTAAGAGACTTGATGCTTCAATGGTTAAATTGAAACACTATGACCTGTTCATATTGAAACTTTGAATTGCAGATTTTCAAATCTATTTAAGTACATAACCTCTCTGACCAATGTATCAATTCAATCCTTGTGCTACATACTTTCTTCTCTGTGATGTTGTTGGTCACTGTTCGTTGGTGTCTATATAATTCCTTAGCTCTTCCTTTAGCTTGTTTGATCAGTACTACATGAATTTTTTCTTCATCAGTTTATCTTCAACATCCTCTTTCTATTCACTCCCCTTAATCCCATTTTAAAATAAATTAAGCTTGTCTCTTATATAGACATAATATTAATTGTTTCTTGATTCTTGATTCTTGATTCTTGGCTTGATAAACAATCCAGCCAATTATATTTAAAGAATAACTCCTAATTTGTCTCATAGATATCTTCTTGCCAACTATATAAATCATCTTTAAATCAATAACTTATCTCTGGTTGAATAAAACAAAGTAGACAACTAGTTAAGTCTATTTTTAGCTCTTCCAGCTAGATATTTTGTCATTTTCTGAACTTTCGGTTCTGTCGGTCACCACTACAGTTAGTCGTCGGTGAAAACTGACTGATCCATCCATGAGACTCTAGTTAGCTTTGTGATCTCAATCCGTCAGGCATCATTGGAATTTTACTCGTCGAGAAACCTTCTGATTTTTCTCATCGGGCATCACTGTGGTTTTTCTTCATCGGGAAACACTATACTTCTTATCGTCGGGTATCACTATGACTGTTCTTCTTTTCTCTATCTGTCGGTGTGCACTCCATCGGTGTTTTTTGTCACTTAGTGAATACTTGATTGTTATGCATTGCTGAAAGTATAACTTTGGTTCCTTTGGTTCTCTGAAGTCCTTGGCATTATGTACATGACCATATAGATGATATAAAGTTGACATCAATGACAATACAATCCATTAACTGATTTAATGACCAACATCTTAACATTTGTCAAAAATTCAATGAGTTACATGTCATCAGGAAATAGAAGTAGAAACATCATCACCCTTACTATCCTTATGCTCGAAAGAAGAAGGTGGATTATTTACAATTTTTGGAGAGAGATCATCTCGGAATTTTCTAACATCCATATCATGAACAATATTTTGAATATTTGGATAATGATCACAAACATTAGTTTCCATAGGATGAGCTTGATTTTCAAGATTAGGGAGAGTAGAATTAGGTTCATTAACCAATTTTATGCATTCAGCTAAAATGTGGATAAGAAACATACATAAAGCATTGATAAAATTTGTGAAATGTGTGTTATAATGAAGAGATATATGTGTTAACCGCATTATGTCATACACTAATAAAATGAAGAAATACAAATGTAAAAAATGAAACATGCTTTGATTCACTCCATTTATTTGATAAAGTGAGGTAAGAAGGAAGGTAATGACATAAGTAATCATAGACTAATGTAATTTAGAGAGTTCCATATTAACCATACAAATATAGTTCTCAAAGATAATATCTACTATGATGTAAAATAAATAAAAGCAATTGCATACAAAGAGCATCAAGAACACACAAAAATATGCAAAGAATATCTAACGTCCAATTATCAAATCAAAAGGTAATATTTATGAAAGTGTCAAGTTCACCAAAATGTACAGGGGAAAATGGTGAGAAATTCTAAGAGTAGAGATCACTCACCAAGGTCCTTTGATATACATTAGGAATACAAATCCAAACCTTAAGTTTAAGTTTGATTAGCACAACCAAACATATTACGGGTTCTAATGCATAACTCAAACAAAAGGGGATTTGGTATTCATTTTAAGGATATTGATTATGTGATTAATTATGACTGAAAATGGCTGATTCAATGACATATCTAAAATAAAATACAAGATTGAAAAAGGATTTGAGCACATTGAAATTAATTAGGAGGTTATATATCTTGAAACTATAATTATTGACCACAAAGATGTCGCACACTGAAACCGTTCTGGATCTAGGACCCTGACACCTGTAAATTTTGTCTATGACAATATGTGCCTCCAAGGAACAAGTAAAATTAAGGAACAATTCAAATTTTAAGGTAAGAGTCGATATTCGACTACACCCCTCTTTTGGAAAGTGTGTACTTTATGATTTTGATCTTTGAGATGACCCAAAAAATTCTCGAATCCATCTCTGTAGATCTTGAAATCTGTTCCTCCACACATAAAATATTGAAATTATTCTTAGAAGGAGGGCTTTCCTTGGTCAAGCCTCAGTTTAGGAATTAACCTTTAATTGAAAAGAAGTAAGGAATATTAACATGTAACATAGATTAGTTATAAAATAAAGTGTATCACGCAATTGAGATTCTCTTACCTCTTTGAATGTAATCAAGAATGTTTATGCAATAGATTTGACTCCACACAAAAAACAAAAGGATATCATGCAAGAAAAAACCTTATGAAGATGTTTTGAAAATCCCCAATGAATTAAGAAATGATTCCAATGGCCTTCCAAGAAAATCATTTTCTTATCCTCAATGGGGAAAGAAAATTGATCTATGGAGGACATCTTGAATACTTGAAGAATTGACTGCCACTTGAATTTGCACTTGGATGCTCAATAATTTTCTTTATTTCTTTCTCAATGGTTTATTTGTGAATATATGCACATGCATATCATAGATCATGGATGATAAATGAAGAGAGAGGGAGATCCTTTCATAGTGCATCCAGAAATATAATTACACTGGCCGACCTTGGATCTAGAACCCCAATAAATGTGCCAAATAGGACCTAGGGCCCAATCTGGGATCTACAACCTAGGGGTGAAGTCAAAGTTTAACTACACCCCTTGGGGGTGCATTCTAAGTTCAACAGTGCCCCTCCATAAATATTCTTGTTTTATATTGGAGGGCCATACCTATAAGGTTTGCAGAGTCTAGAAGGTCAATTGATTCCAATGTCGAGAGAAAATTTGAAGACCATAAAAGGAAAGGGAGAATTTTGCATTGGATGAAAATAAGGGAGGATGATTATAAGTAAGACCCTACCTTGATTTTGCACAAATTAGGGAGGACAAGGGAAGAAACAAGGACCCATATGTTAATAAAGTATACATTTAAGTGAAATATGAAGCCCAATCGAAGGAACCACACTAAAGCAGGCCCAAAAGGATCCTAAATTAAGCACAAATCAAGTGCTTACTTTTTAGGATGATATAGGAAGTATAGAGTTATGTCTTCTCTAGAGGGTCATTAGGGGATATATCAATAGTGGCCTCATAATATTAGTGTCAACCGAAGGGGCAGGACATTAATAAAGAATTTGAGGCCAATTACCTTATTGAATATATCTTATAAAATATTAGCTAAATTTTTTGCAAGAAGATTGGAGAGTTTTCTACTAAAGGTGGTGAATCCTACCCTAATAGGATTTTCCAAGGGTAGATATATTTTGGAAAACTATATCACCTGTTGGGAGGCTTTACATTGGGAAAAAGAAGATGGAAAAAGTGTTATCATGATCCTTCTTGATTTTGAGAAGAATATGACAGGATTGAGTGGAGTTTCATAGGAATGATTATGAAAGGATTAGGCTTCCTTGAAATATTATGTAATATGGTAAATACCCTCATGACAAATGCAAAATATTTAGGTTAAGTTAATGGGTCTAGATCATAATTCTTCAGTCTCTTTAGGTCCATTAGGAAGGGATGCCCCTTGCCCCAACCCTGTTTGTTAAATGACACAAACATCTTGTTTTGTCTAGATGAACATAATTTTGGGAGGCTAATGGAGAAGTTGGACACGTTTTCTTGGCTTCAAGTAGTAAAATATCTCTCCCTAAATTTTTGGTCCTAGGATACAAAAAGGATCCGCCTGGTTGGTTCAGCAAGTATTCTTTAGAGTGGGGTGGTATAGAGATATAGGTGAGATACTTAGGAATTCTCTTTGTAGTATCCCTGAATCTCAATAAGATATGGGAATAAGATAAGGAAAATATTGACAAGAAGTTAAAAAAATATAGTAGACAATAGCTTTATGTAGATGGTAGATATAAAATTTGTTAGAACATATTGTCTTCATACAATATTTATTATTCCTTAACTTGGATTTTCAACAATTATCAGTTTCAATGTATTCAAAAGAAGGTTAGAGACTTTCTTTGGTCGGGTGGGAAAGGGGGTAATAAGAGACATGTTGTTAAGTGGTCTTGGTGCATTATGAGTGAGACAATAGGGGGTATAAGGTTGAAGGATTTGGGGATACAAGGCATAGCTCTTGAATCAAAGTGGATATTCAATTCTCTACAAGGAGATGAGCCTTGGAAATTTCTTATCAGATACAATATTGAAAAATTAGTCCATAAAAAAATAAAAATGTTGAAGGGTCTACCTATGTAAGGCCTAG
This sequence comes from Thuja plicata, assembly GCA_018584345.1. Classification (NCBI taxonomy): domain Eukaryota; kingdom Viridiplantae; phylum Streptophyta; class Pinopsida; order Cupressales; family Cupressaceae; genus Thuja; species Thuja plicata. The sequence continues at coordinate 2,810,201 of MU223535.1, forward strand.
TAGTAGGCCATTTTCCTATTAAGCCTATAGTGTAGGGTCAAGCGTATTTGGGGAAATCTGGAAGGCTTGAGATTGGGAGAGGAAGTTGATTTTAGATAATGGTATTGTAGATGGTCATGGGAATATCTGTGGAGAAAGGTCTATTTGGTGGAACTTAGAGTGTAAAGGCAAGTTGCTAGCACTTCTACAAGGTTGCTCTGCTAAGGCATGTGTTGATAAAGGCATTAGATATCTTAGTGATATTATAGAAAGTGGTGAGTTGAGTGGCTGGGATGAGCTCAGTAGAAGTTTCAATATTCATAGATCCCAATGGAGAACTTACTCAATTCTTAAATCAGCTTGTTCCAAGTTACCCATGCCTTGCATCCCCTCTATGGACTCAAATAGATTTCTGCAGTTCAAATTGTTACTCAACTGATAGAGATGATGATGAAGATCGAGATCAGAGGCATACATGATTGTAGAAAAATTATATAATTTTTAATTTTGTCATTGATGTCAAGTATTTGATTACGGGTTCATATTGACTTTCCATATCTTTCAGAGTTGATTTAATTGGGCAATAGATAAAGATCAGAAAATGATAAGATCATCTTGAGATAACTATTTTCTACTTTATCAAGTTGGTAAAGAAGATTGGGCAAGTTGGTAAGAATAAAGAGTTAAGCTACCAAGCAGAGAGAGTCTATCAGTAAATGGCTATGAAAGTCAGTCAGGACACCGAAACATTGAAAGCACCAAGTAGTGCATGTTAGTCACCAAACCAAAAGTTAATTGCTGAGCATAATAGATGTTATAAAAAAGGATAAGAATGCATTTAATGCAATGCTATAGGGATTTTGAGGATTCTAAGAAAAAAAATGAATTTGGTTAGAAGATCTACGCATGAAAAAATGCAAGGAAGAAATCTATGGTATAGATTAAGTGTCAAAAGTGAAGGTTTTATTTTCAAGAAAAGCGAAAGTTTTGAGGTGATGCCAAAGCGGCTAACCGAGTTTCAAGTTCACTGAATTAGCTTAGAAAATTTAATCTAATCATTGAGCGTGATTGAAGGAAAACCAAATCAAGCAGATTAAGAGGCAAAAATAGAGTCTATTTAAAGGATAAATTTGAAGAACAAATTGTTGGAAAGTTGAAGTGTTGAAGTACTACCGAGTGATGTAGTGAAGAGAAAAGAAGTGAAAATATGAGTCTAAGAGAAGAGATTGATGAAGTTTTGATGCCAATAGTTAGAGAGAGCATAAAGGGATCTCATCAAGAAAGAGGTAGTTGCATTTTTATAGATCTTTTTAAATATTGTTTCTTGTTTTCATTTGTAACAGAAAAATCTCTTAACCAAGTGGACTTAACAGTCTTATTGTAAAATCCTTGAGAAAGGTGACGTTCTAAAATAATGTTCAAAGCCCTCTAACCAGGCCACTCCTAACAGGGTGAATATCTTAATGAGTCTGAGGTAAATCCCCTAACAGGGTCACATTTAGCAAATGTGTATTGTAATCTTTAACCAGATAAGCTTTTGACCGAGCATACTTTAGAAGAGTATTTTCATTTGTGGGTGGCAATTCCCATCAAGGATTTTTCCCAAATTGGGTTTCCTAATTAAATTTGGTGTCACATGTGTTGAATGATTAATGTGCATATTATTTACTATTTATGCAAGTAACTGTTTAAGTTATTGAAGATATTTGGTGATTTTGTTGCTCCTGTTATTTATACTACCAAGTTGAATCAGAGTTATGTTTTTAATTTTAAAGTATCATAGTTTTCTGAATCACCCCCCCCCCCTCTCAGTAATCCAACAATTGGTATCAAAGCTAAGTATTCCAAGAGATAAGTTTAAAATACAAGTTAAATATCTGAAGATGTATAAGAGGGAGGAACCTAATTTGAATAAGGATAACTTCTTTACATGGAAAAATTGAATGAGGTTGCACCTATCTGGTATTGGAGATTATGCAATATATTATGTTGACAATGAGTATACACCACCAAAAAATAGTCCCTTGAAAGTTGAGAAGATAAGAGAAAAAAAGACCACACAAAAGTAATGATTGAGATATCATCTATTCTCAATGATCTACAGTTCAGGATAAAAGTACAAACCTGTGTCACACTTTTACAAAGGAAGAGGACCACAACATGCAAAAGTGTTAAACTTTAACGACATAAAAGTGTCATTTGTGTTTAGAATTCGAAAATGATGTAAACTACTGAAATGTGTAAAATTGGATGTAGTTTATGCCTTAAATTTTTTAAATTTTTTTTGAATAAGAATTGACATAGTTTTTAAATTTTTGACGTCCATTTTTTAATTGCTGAAAAATACTAAAAATCTAGGGTCTAGTTCCCACCCACAAAATATATGTAAATAATCCTTTTTTCCTCTAATTTTAGAATATGTTTGAGATGATATGTACAACTAGTGCATAAAAAAAGAAAGATTGGTTTTCAAAGTTGGAGTTACCTAAAATTAACAATTTTTATCTCCCGCTTAATTTGCTTTAGCAAATCTACACCAAATACAAAAAAAATTATATATTCTTGAAGATGACTCTCTCCTCTAGTGTTAAATATAAGTTATAAATGATTTCGACATGGTTTGCATTTTTTTTTCTTTTTTAGAACGAGCATGTTCGTCAATGTTAAAATACCTACTTGGAGTTTCTTCAACTTATAATATATTATATATTATCAAAAGACTATAAAAATTATATGACCGTAATCCAAACTCTCAGATCTACAAAAGGGTATTTTTAGATTTTAATACAAATTGATTTTTGATGGACAATTAAGCCCCAGAAGTAATGTGTTTCCAATTTTCCAATTTTTTGCTTATTTGGCTACCACATGGGATGCCACATAAGTAGTTTTGGCCGAAACAGGTCCAGACGAAACTAGTTCGGTCAGAACTGGTTCGGCCAAAACTAAGGCTGACCAAACATGGTCGTGTGGATGACCACGACCCTCAAAGCTCATATATAAACATTTTTTTTTTTAAATTAAAAAAAAATTGTCAATTATTGCGACATAAAAAATGTTTTTTTAATTAAATCATTTTTTATTGTTTTAAAGAGGTATTTTTGGGTGTTAAGGGGCAACTACAAATTAAGATTATCAAGGAGGTTTGTATTATTTGCAAGTTTATTTCTTTTTTTAGTTTTTTGAGATTTTTTTTGTGTTTTTAATTAAAGCATTGTTCAATATTAAATTATGAACTTATCAATAATAATTTTGATTTTTTTATCAAGAGTATATGGTTTTGTGTATGCACGTGAATCGAAGCTCTCAATTTGAACAATTTGTGCAATGGGGAATAAAATGAATAGAACAAGAAAATATGATCGAATAAGAGATGAAAAAATGAAAGGTCATACAAAACGTAATGAAGATGAACCTGTTGAAGTCCAAGAAGATCCAATTCAAGTAGCGGAACAAATTGGTCGAAATATATCTTTTGACATGGGAAATTTGATGGAGATGGATGAGGATTCATTTTTCAGTCAATTGGTACCTGAAAGCACAATAAAAAAACAATGCAAAAATATTTGGGATGAATATTATCAATATAAAATTCTGATTGGAAAAGCACAATTATTTGCTAGGTTATTTAGGAAAAAATTAATGAATCTTGTTTTGGAGTTTTTAGGTATTGATAACAAGAAAAAATCAGGAGACAATGTAAATCGAATAATAGTTAAAAATTTGCAAGATGCATTGAACAACATTAACAACTCAAGTTGAGGAGTCGATTTAAGTGTTGCACATAGAGCATTGATGACTACTTTATCTAGTAGGAGGTTGACACAAAGAATACAAGTACATGCAATTTTTGATTTACTAAATGTATCTAGAAGAACTGTTCAAAGATATGTCAGTAAGAGAAATATGTTAGATGAAAATATTCAAAAGAATTGGGTTAATATTTGTAGACTTCCTTGAAAAGACAAAATTTATGAAGATGTAAAAAGACGGGTCATTGAATATTGGACCGCTCACTCCCATGTTTCTTCTAACAGAAGGGATACTATAAAGATGAAAGATGAAGAGATTGGTATGAAAACTGCACATCCAAAAAAAATTATAGATACAACATAAAGTGAATTATTTGAAGCATTCAAGAAAGAATTTTCAGATGTGAAAATATGTCAAAGAATTTTTGAGAGGTTGTGCCCTTGCTTTGTACGGATAAATAAAGTATGTGAAACTTGTTGTTGCCAAAATCATGTTGAGTTTCATCTATATTTGCAATCATATAAAAAGGTTATGGCAGTACTTAATTCAGATATGGTCATCCTTGGAAGTATGACATAATTTGTGAAGTCTATTTTATGTGAGAAGTCAAAAGATTCAAATGAGTTCAAAGTACAATGTATAAAGAGTGCATGCAGTGATTGAGGAGATTTACATAAATTTCTATTGTAAATTTTGAATATTAATGTTGCAACCCCAGTTTTGTGGAAGAGATTTGAATATGAGACATACCAAACTAAGACTAGAGATGAATCCAAACAAATTGTATTGAAGAAGAGTGAATTGGCCTACCTTGATTGTATGATCAGTTTTTGTACTATAATTTATCCACATATCCAACATTTTCATGGTGCACGATGGCAAGATAAATAGTTTCGTGATTCCAAAAAAAATTTTCCACCTAGTTGGATTCTTTTAGTTGTAGATTTCTCTGAGAACTATACATTCTCCCCTCAATCAGAGCTTCAAGCTCAATATTATCATTCTGAGCAAGTTGCAATATTTGTACAAGTGACCTATAGACATGCACAATTTGATTTGGATGAGGTAGAAAGTACCAATCCAAATGAACATATTATCATCAATGAGGTGTTGGAGATTTGATTCTGAGCAGTTGATTGATTGTATGTTTGTCATTGATGACAACATATAATACACAGTAGTAATTCTGTATGTACTTGTCAAAATGATGATATGAAGACTTTTGTGGATAGATACATGTTGTTGACATGTTTATTATGTTATGTTCATAAATGTAGACCCAGATATGATGTTTCAGTAAAGTTATGTAATTTTGTTATTAGCAGTTACAGTTTTGGAAGTGTAACAGTTTAGGGCCGACGTATATCACGTGTTTCTTGAGTTGCACCTATCTTCTTTATATGCATGTGTATATTCATGATTAGTTATGAGTTGATGATATTAATCCAAAGGTGCCACATGTGTTTCAAGAAGATTACAAAGTTAGAGTTAAATTGGTGAGGCCGACTCAGTCAAGCATTGCATCTGTTCAGTTTGAATTATGCGGACTTAATATTGTTTGTGTGCTTAGTTAAGCTGACTAAGTTGTTGTTGAAGTTTTTCTAAGAGCTAACATGACCTTCTAATTTGGAGAAGATACTTATAGTAGTTTGTTTGTGAACGCTAAGTATGAATGATACAAAAAGAGAAGAAAGATGTACTGAGCAGATTATCAGAGTTGGTTCATTCATCAAGAGTCTATGTGAAGAAGAATTCAAAGATTGAAATACACTGGAACTGATCAAGACAAAAGGTCTACTCTATAGTTCATCATCATATATAGTACATATCTATTATTTAGAAGGTTGTAGCCTTCACCATCAAGTAGTGAGCTTTTGGACAGTGAGTCCACCACCCCTAAAGGGTTATTTGTAAAAGACTCCTAATAGGGTCCGACCCTTAACCAGGTCACTATACTTATTGCATTGTAATGTACAACTCCTAACAGGGTTGAAATATCTTCTAACAGGGATTACTACAAACAAGTATAGTTTATTGTGGGTGCTAATTCCCACCGGGGTTTTTACCATTTGGTTTCCCGAAATCAAATTGTGTGTTGAGTACTGTGTTATCTGATTAAGCATTTACTTTGTTGTATTCTAAAGTTAAAGAAGTAAAAAGAACTGAAGTTACTGATAATTGATTCAAACCCCCCCCCTCTCAGTTATCCTTTGAGACTATTCTAACAATTGGTATCAGAGCCAAGTGCCTTGGAGAAGAAGCCTAACAGCTTAAGGTAGATCAAATGTCTTACTTCAAAAAAGAAAGCCCTAAGTTTGATGGAGAAAATTATCTGGATTGGAAAAACAAAATGATAACACATCTACAATGTGTTGGCTTTGAGATCTTTGAAATTGCCACATAAGAAGTTGTAATTCCATCTCTGAAAGACCTTGCAAAGGATGATGCTACTAACAGACAAAAGGATATATTTACACATAATGTTATTGCTAAAGAAGCCCTAATCAGTGCCTTATCTAACAATGAATTTTCTGAAATCAAGAATATTGATAGAGCATATACCATATGGAAGTATTTAGAAGATATGTTTGAAGGAGATATTCAAACAAAGAATGCACGCAGGAAGACATGGAAAAATAAATACAACAGTCTTGAGATGTTACCTGAAGAGAACATTAGAGCTTACAATCAGAGGATAAATGAAGCAGTATCTGGAATTAGAAACAATGGTGGAGAAATATCAGAAGAAGATATAATGGACAAGTTGCTAACTACTTTGACATCAAACTATGAAAGAAAGATCAGTATTCTAGAGGAAACCCTGCAATTCTCACAAGACTTCAAGAGAGAGACCTTGATTAGAAAAATCTCTACATTTGAGATATCAAGATTGAAGACTGAACCTAAAAGTGAAACAACTTTCAAAGCCTCAGTCCATGGTAAGAAATCCTTACACAATTCCAGTCATAATGAGAAAGAAGAAGTTGATGAAGAACTAGAAGAAATAATTGCTATGATTGCTAGAAGAGAAAAGAAAGGTAAAGGAAAATATGAAGGACAACTTCCATTCAAATGTTTTTCATGTAACAAGATTGGTCACTTTGCATCTAAGTGTCCCACAAGAGTCAAGAAGTTCAGATCTGACTACAAACCCAAATATAAGAAGGAATATTATCATGTTGAAGAAGGTGTGACTGATGAAGATTCAAGAGAAGATGAAATTGGATTCGTTTCCCTTAGAGACATGGAAAGGTTTCTTGAGGAAATGGATATTGAAGAGGAAAAGGAAGAACAAGAGTTATCCCTAATTTCCAAAGCAGACATCAGAACTGATTGGATCATTGATAGTGGATGCTCCCGTCATATGACAGGTGATAAAGATAGATTTGTTCATTTGGAAAGTACAAAGGTGGTATGGTTAGATTTGGAGATAACACTCCTAAACCTATCATAGGCAGAGGTTATATCACTTTGGATGGAAAGAACAAGGCAAATGATGTTCTATATGTTGATGGATTACATCATAACTTGCTGAGTGTTGGACAGCTACTTGAAAAGGGTTATCATTTGGAGTTCAAAGAAAATAAGTGCATCATTAACAACAAGGATGGAGACATGATTGCATTAGGCTATAAAACAAAAGGTAATGTTTTTCAGCTCAATTCTGATGTAAGTTGTTTTGTTGCAAAGGTAGATGACAGTTGGCTATGGTACAAGAGACTATGTCACATCAATTTTGATAATATAGTAAAGATCAGTAATGTCAAGGCAGTTAGAGACCTACCAAGTATTGCAAGACCAGTTGACACACTATGCAATGAATGTGTTATGGGAAAGCATGTAAGGAGTTCCTTTAGAAGCAAGCAGAACTTAGCTGAGAAAAAATTGGACCTAGTGCACACAAATTTATATGGTCCTACTCAAACAAGATCATATTATAGAGAAAGGTATTTCATTTTGTTTTTTGATGATTTTTCTAGGATAATGTGTGTTGTGTTCTTAAAGGATAATTCTGAAGCCTTTGAGAAGTTCAAAATATTCAAAGCTAAGGTTGAGAATGAATCCAAATTAAAACTAAAATGTCTGAGATCAGATAGAGGAGGAGAGTTCACCTCTGATCAATTTTATGATTATTGTGAAGAACATGGTATTAAAAGACAATTGAGTGCACCTAGAACCCCTTAGCAGAATGGGATTGTAGAAAGGAGGAACAAGATCATACTTGATACAGCATGCACTATGATGATTGAAGGAAAAGTTGCGCACACCTATTGGAGAGATGCAGTGAACACAACAGCATATACTATCAACAAAACTCAATTGAGGCCAGGCGTAGATAAGACATCCTATGAACTTTGGTTTGGAAATGTACCTACAGTAAAGTATTTTAGAATCTTTGGCAGCAAGTGCTACATCAAGAGAGATGATGGTGTTGGTAAGTTTGATGCTAGAAGTGATGAAGGTATTTTCCTTGGTTATTCTACTAAAAGAAAATCATATAGATGTTTCAATTTGAGATTAAAGAAGATAATTGAAAGCATGCATGTTTAGATTGATGAAAAGTTTATGGTTCAAGAGAGGTACTATGAATATGCACCTATGATTGAAGATGAACCCAGACCTAGCAACAAAGATATGATTATTGAAGAAATGTTTGATTGCATTGATGTCTCATGCAATGACCCTGAATCAAGCAAAGAAGAATCACATATTACAGAAGAAGAAGACACACCTAAGGTTCCAAAATTCACATATAGATACCACTCTAAAGATGACATCATTGGAGATTAGAGAAGCAGTGTTTTGACTAGATCTAAAGCAAAAGGACTAGCAATGGATGAAGAGGTATGTTTACTTTCATAGATTGAACCTTTAAGTGTTAAAGATGCTTGTAATGATTATGATTGGAAGAATTCAATGAAAGAAGAATTAGATCAGATAATCAAAAATGACACATGGGAATTGGTCCCTAGACCCAATAACAAAAATGTGATTGGAACAAAGTGGGTATTCAGAAACAAGAGGAGTGAAGATGGTACAGTAGTAAGAAACAAAGCAAGATTGGTATGTAAAGGATATGCGCAAAGAGAAGGAATAGACTACACTGATACATTTTCCCCTGTGAGTAGACTAGAAGCCATTAAGTTGTTCTTGGCATGCACAAAATTCAAAGACTTTAAAGTTTATCAAATGGATGTAAAATCTTCTTTTTTGAATGGTGACTTGAATGAAGAAGTTTACATAGAACAGCCTGAAGGATTTAATCTCTCAGATAAAATAGACATGGTATGTAGATTGAAGAAAGCACTCTATGGTCTTAAATAGGCCCCAAGAGCTTGGTATGAGAGACTTGATGGTTATCTTACCAAGATTGGATTCAAGAAAGGAGTAGCAGATTATAACCTATTCACAAGAGAAACACCTGATGGATTATTGTTAGTTGCTATATTTGTTGATGATATTATCTTTGGGGGTAATGACAAGATCAGTAAAGCATTTGCAAAAGAAATGCAGAATGAATTTGAAATGAGTATGATTGGTCCTATAAAATACTTTTTGGGACTGAATGTAAAGCAAATAGATAAAGGTATATTCATTTATCAGTCAAAATATGTGAAGGAAATATTGAAGACCTTCCAAATGGAGGACTGTAAGTCAGTATGCACTCCCATGATAATAGGAAGCAAGCTTTCAAAGGATGATGACTCCACATCAGTTGATAAAACATTGTACAAATCTATGATTGGTAAACTCATTTATCTAACTCAATCTAGACCTAACATATCTAATGCAGTTGGAATTGTTGGAAGATTTGCAGTTGAACCCAAGAAGAGTCACCAAATGGAAATCAAGAGGATATTCAGATATCTAAAGGGAACTAAAGACTATGGTTTATGGTATCCTAAATCAGAGAATGTAAAGCTTCATGTGTATACAAATGCAGATTGGGCAGGTTGTATTGATGACAGGAAGAGAACTTTAGGAGGAGCAGTATTCCTTGGAGACAGGTTGGTTTCTTGGATAAGAAAGAAGAAGAAATGTATCTCTTAGTCAATAGCAGAAGCTGAATATGTTGTAGCAGCACTAAATTGTTCAACCATGGTTTGGATCAAGCAGATGGTTAAAGAATTTGGCATTCAGGTTGATTATCCTATTGTTATTCATTGTGATAATACTAGCACTATCGACATGTCTAAGAACCTTGTGATGCACGCAAAGACAAAACACATAGAGATCAAGTACCATTTCTTAAGAGAAAAGGTTGCAGACAAAGAAGTTAAATTAGACTATGTGAGCACCAAAGAATAGTTAGCAGATATTTTCACAAAGCCCTTATCAAAGGATACTTTTGAGTATCTCAGGGAGAAGTTGGGAGTAATTCCCTCTCCTGAGTCTGTTTAGAAGAAGAAGCAAGAAAATCAGTCATTAAGTGACTGATGAATGGTTGACTACTCTACTTCTGGAGTAGTACCTATACCTAAAGTTTTAGAGCATTCTAGTATAGCTAATAATTAAATCATTTAATTATTAGTCTATTTACTCTATGCTTAAGTTATACTTAGGCAGCTTTCTAATTCTTTAGGGTTTTCACCTTTAGGGTTTCGTGATTCCTTTTATAAGGATTCACTTCTTTGAATTTCACAAGGAGATTGTATTTAGTATTGTTGTTAATAGAAATTCTTTTCTTGCAACATGGATTTTATGGCTCTAGCTTTTTGGCTGCCATAGCTTCTTCTCTCTTCTGTCTTTTGCTTCTGTCTTGTAACTGTCATGCATGTAGGTGATCTTGGGTAGATTTGCATTTATCAAATCTAACACTATGGCGCCCTTTGCCATTGATTTCAAAGGGGGAGTATATAGTAAGGGGGAGTATGTACTAAGGGGGAGCATATACTCTGGGGGAGTATATACATGAAACAAAAACACAGAAAGAGGAACTGCAGCAGTTTAGAGAAATATTTTGATGAGGATATTGAGAAGATTGTAAAAGAAAGAGGACACCGTGAACAAAGGATGTTTTTGATATCATATGTTGCCATCAATGTCAAAGGGGGAGATTGTTGGAGATTTGATTATGAGCAGTTGATTGATTGTATGTTTGTCATTGATGGCAACATATAATACACAGTAGTAATTATGTATGTACTTGTCAGGATGATGATATGAAGACTTGCATGGATAGATACATGTTGTTGACATGTTTATTATGTTATTTTCATACACACAGACCCAGATATGATGTTTCAGTAAAGTTATGTAATTCTGTTATTAGCAGTTACAGTTCTGGAAGTGTAACAGTTTAGGGCCAACATATATCACATGTTTCTTGAGTTGCACCTATCTTCTATATATGCATGTGTATATTCATGATTAGTTATGAGTTGATGATATTAATCCAAAGGTGCCAAATGTGTTTCAAGAAGATTACAAAGTTAGAGTTAAATCAGTGAGGCTGACTTAGTGAAGCATCGCGTTTGTTCAGTTTGACTTGCGCAGACTTAATATTGTTTGTGTGCTTAGTTAAGCTGACTAAGGTATTGTTGAAGTTTTTCTAAGAGATGACATGACCTTCTAATTTAGAGAAGATACTTATAGTATTTTTTTGTGAATGCTAAGTGTGAATGATACAAAAAGAGAAGAAAGATGTACAGTGCAGATTATCAGAGTTGGTTCATTCATCAAGAGTCTATGTGAAGAAGAAGTGAAAGATTTCAATACACTGGAAGTGATCAAGAAAATAGGTCTACTCTACAGTTCATCATCAGATATAGTGCATATATATTATTCAGAAGGTTGTAGCCTTCACCATCAAGCAGTGATCTTTTGGATAGTGAGTCCACCACCCCTAATAGGATTATTTGTAAAAGACTCCTAATAGGGTCCGACCCTTAACCAGGTCACTATACTTATTGCATTGTAATGTAAAACTCCTAACAGGGTTGAAATATCTTCTAACAGGGATTACTATAAACAAGTATAGTTTATTGTGGGTGCTAATTCCCACTGGGGTTTTTACCATTTGGTTTCCCGTAATCAAATTGTGTGTTGAGTACTGTGTTATCTGATTAAGCATTTACTTTGTTGTATTCTAAAGTTAGAGAAGTAAAAAGAACTGAAGTTACTGATAACTGATTCACCCCCCCCCTCTCAGTTATCCTTTGAGGCTATTCTAACATGAGGTTCATTTCTATATCAATGATGATAAGGTTCATGATAGGAGCTATGTGGCTCATTATTTTGCAATGTATTTTGAATATATTGCGAATTGCAGGATAAAAGCTTCACAACACTGGATTTGGTCTGATGGTTGTGTAGGTAAGTGTATGCACTTCAATTCATTTTCAAATTCTTATTGTTTACTTGTTAAATTATTATGTGATCATAATATTTCATACAACAACTTAATCTTGGAGGACAATTTAAATCTACAAAATCCTTTAATTGGCTAGCTATGCAACATGCTAGACACAATGTTAAGTTTTTGTGGAACTTCTTTGAAAGTGGACATGGAAAAGGAGAGCATGATGGAGAGGGAGCATGTGTGAAGTGTGCACTTTGCCAACATGAAATTGTAGGTACAAATGATGTGAATAATATTTAAATATATATATCTAGATATTTCAAATAGTATAATTTAAACTTATATGTATTTTCTTTAAACTGATAGTTTAGAAATTTACAGGTAACATGATAGAGAATTCAAAGAAAATTGTTGAAATGTGTCAAAATAATTTTTCTATTCGGGACACCAAATACAAAAAACATTATTGTTGGGAAGTGAAAGTTAATTTATAGTTTGTATGAAAAATTTAAATTAAAATTTAATTTCGTGTTCATCTATGTTATCATAATTGTTTATCTAAAAATTTCAAACTTTCATTTCATATTTGTAACATATATAGACTGATCTAATCCTTACAATTGTCAAAGGATTGTTGGTATTAGAAGTTTACATCAATTGATGAGTACCAGACAACATAAGCCTCTATTGATTCAATAAGAGAAAAATAATGTTTCTGTGCTAATTGCATTGAGGACAATCCAATGAGTCAATGTGAGAATATTGCAAGCAGGTATGTTTCACGATGGGATATGAAGGAGTTAATTAGAATGCCTCCTTATAAAGAAGATGAAATTGACATAAACATTCATGATCCTATATATTCAGCTTATTATGAGTGTGTTTCTGATTTAGTTGTTACTGTTGGAATTACTGGAATGATGTACTGAGAGGGGAGGGGTGAATAAGTACCTCTAAAACTTTTATGTAATTAGCCCATTAACCTTTGTGTCATCAGATTTGTATATTCACCTATTTATCTGTTCATGTTTCTTTATGTATGTGAAATCATAACATAAGTTATTTACATGTGTAAACATTCAAGAAACATACATGAAAGTAAATAACACATAACACAAGATATGATATCGCTGAAAACTCCTGTTAGAAAGTAAAAAATGCGGTGGGGATGTCACCCACAAAACTTCACTATCTGCAGATAAAAAGGGAGCCAGTTAAGGCTTATAATTTGATCACTTCTGATGATATACCCTATTAGGAGTATTAGAGTGGAGACCTATTAGGATCTACTTCATTTGAAGCTTTAGCAACACCGTTAGGTGTGCACTCTATTAAGAGATTTGTCAAGAACTGTTAAGTCCACCTTCTACTAAAGGATTTCTGATGTGATGCACTTGTTAGAATGCAACTACATTATAAATGTTGATATGATAGTATATGAAATCTCTAATTGATGATAATAGATCCTATAAAGCTTGAAATTTATATGTAATCACCTTGAGTGATTGAATGATACCTTGTTTCTGCTTGTTGGTAGCCTTGTCTGTGTTCTTGAGAACTGATATGATCTATTTTTGAACTTTGCATGAATTCACTTTTGCTACTTAGATGCTCTTCATGGCTACAATCATTGTTCAACTCACATTATTACAATGATTGAACATCTATATATACTAGTTTCTAGGTCCATTCTTGATTCACACTTTTCAAGTTAACTCTAGATCCAAGGTTTACAACTTGACCTTGATCTTTAGTTAGTTATGTTTTAGATCCATTAGGATTCTTTAAAATAATTACAATATACTTGCTTGACCCTCAAGTAATGATTTAAAACAAATTAAAACTCTATAAATAGAATTACAATGTTTTATCTGACGTAGAAAGTTAGATCCACTATTTGCGGGTTCTGTAACAGATTATCGGTTCTGATACTTGGGTTGCTTTGTCAGTCTATCAGGTTTCTTTCATTCTTTGCTCAGTCAGGCTTCTACTTTGTCGGTGTCCCTATATTGAACTGTTTGTCAGGTTCCTTGCCTTTTCTTCTCTGTCGGTGATGTTCATAAAACTGTACCGTCAATGATGTCTTTTATGCTTTGTCATTGGTTCAACACTTGTCAATGTTTGTCGGGTAATTTTATACTTAGCATTTTCATGACAAGCATTGTCATCTCGTCGGGTAAGGAAGTATGTTGTCTATTGAGTATGCCTATACCGATGATCTCTGCCTTGTTTTTCTTTTTAAATAGTAATGGCAAAACTTAATGTCATCAATCTCCCCCTTTGACATTAGTATCAAAAATTGATATGTGCTACATACTCCTTTGTTTTCTTTCTTTAGTCATTAAATGACTTCCCCTATGCATATGTCGGTAAGTGTAAGTGTATATACATATAATTCCCTTCCCCTTTTTTTGTTTCCATTTTTTTTTGAGATATCTGAGATATATGGTATAATGTACATATAATATACATGCCCTTTCCTCCTTCTGGTAATGTAGTATAATGTACATATGCACATGCATTCATTCCTCCTTTTTTGATAATAAAGGAAAAGGTACTTACAACTTGTCAAAAATGTGGGAGTGTGAGGCTTTGATTTCCTCCATCATCTTCTCCCATTTCTCCTTCAAATTTTCTAGAGCCGTGTGCTCAAGTGATATCCTCACATGCATATCATAGATGTTGTCTACCACAAACATCTTCGGGGTTGAGATCAAATTCCTTGCATCTGTAATGTGTTGTTGCAGAGTAGTGAGGTTTGGTAATATGTGAGCCTGCAGCTCGGTAACCTCATTCCTAAATTGTGTCTCTGCATCCCATATTTCTTTTCTTAACCCATTTACCTCTGTGATCTTTTCATTATGCAACTTTATTTGCATTTGCATCAGAGGTTAAACTTTGTGCACTTGTTGTCAGATCTGAATCTAGTTGGGAGATCTTTTCACCATTTTCTTTTGTGAAACTGTCAAGTGTGCACATTTTTTAAACTAAGGTAATAGCTTCTACAATAATTAGTTGTAATTGACTTTCTAATTCAGAGAGCTTTACCTTGTTTTATACCACTTCTTGGCTGATCTTCTCAACTAGTTTGTGTTGATACTTCTTCTCTGCCTGTTCTTTCATTGCCTTCTTTGCATCTACACTTTGAGTGGTGATGGTGTTGGTAAGAAATTCAATTTTTTCCATGACTGATATGTCATTTTCAACTTTTACCTCAAGAACAAGTTGATGTAGTATATCCCTAGCTTTGTCAAGTGCTTGGGCTTCCCTCTGTACTTTTCTCATTTTTTCCTGTAGGGATTTTCTTTGAAACATAACTCCAAACTTTTGAAGTGTTTCAAAATCTAAATTTGATGCATCCCACTTGGGTATGCATCACCTCATCAAGTGTTATAGCCAAGATATCTTTATTATTTTCTTCTTCTTCTTCTTTTGTTGGGAGATGGACTGGTCAACTACCATTTGTAGATCTTGATATCGGATTGATTTGGTAGGTAAAGGTCGAGAAGATGAAGCTTCTTGTTGCTTCTGTTCAGAGTCCACCTATTGGTTGTGTGAAGATGTGTCTTCAGTGGCCTTGGGTGTATCAATAGATTTTTCTTCCTTTTTCTTCATGCTATCATCTTGCTTAACTTCTTCACTCTTTTCTTTTTCTTCATCCTTTCCCAATGTTTCATCCTTGTTAGTATCTTCTCCTTTGTCCTTTTCAATAGACAACTTTTTCCAAGTTTTGGTTGCATCCTTCATCTCTATGTCTATATCCTTTTGTGTGTCTAATGCATCTTTAATTTCATCATTACCCATGTCCTTGGGTATGTTATCATCTTTCTTAGATGATTTATCCTTACTAGAGTTAATATCAAAAGCTTCTATAAATATTTGCATGTTGGTCGGAGTATTTACCTCAACAGTGTTAGTAAGTGTGTCCTATCCATCGGTATCACCTTGTGCAATGGTGACATCTTCATCTTTTTGCACCTCTTATGTAGGGTCTTTTCCTATATTGTCAATAACAATATTATCCAACCATGTTTCTTCATTGACATCCTCATTTATGTTACCTTTTATTGTCAATTCTTCTTTGGTAACCTCTGCTTCATCATCCAAGTCAATATGAGTTGGGCTTGGTGGAATTTGGCTTTCTTCACCTTGTGTTTTGTCAAGAGTAGTATTGGGCCATACCTCATCTGCAACTTTAGTATTCTTGTCACCTATTGTATCACTCTCTTCTCTATCCAATTCAACTGATGAATCACCATGTCCATCTTTAATGATGATATGTTCTTTCTCCGGGCTAGCTTCCTTAGTGGGATTTTTGAGTAATTTACTCCACTTTTTAATGCTTTCTTGATCTAGCTCAACTAGCTTCCCTTTAAGAAATTTGTATGCTCTCATTTTTGGTGAGAACTCCTTTTCATATTTTTTCATCATTTCATCTATCTCTTCCTTCTTTGAATTAGAAGGCATAAGAGTAACAAGTACTCTTTCTCTTATCTCCTTTTCTTTATGAAGTGCAAATGTCCATCTTGCAGAAAATATGTTTGTTAGCTCCTTGGGTACTTCATATTCCTTGAATTGAAGTGAAACATAATTGTGTTTTCACATTTTAGCTATTATGGCTTCTTCAATTTTATTTTGATCCTCTAGATCAAGTTTCAACCATTTCCTAATATTAGGATCTGAAATAGATAGTGATTCTAACATATTTGTACATATTTCATCAATGGTTTTAGGGATCAAGGGTTCTTACCCTTTTTGTACTTCTAGGTCAGCTTCATCCATAGCTAAGTCATCTAGATCTTCTTTTGTTCTAACCAACTTCCTCCTTTTGGTTTGTGTCCCCTTTGGTGAGACTGGTTTCCTGTTGTAGGTTCTCACTCTCCCTTTCTTCAACGGTGAAGGAGTTGCTTTCTTTACTGTTTAGCTTCTTGTCCTTGAAGTAGTTGTTGTCCTTGATTTCTTAGGTGGAGGAGGAGGTGGTGAATCTGACTGTGTAGCCTCTGAATCACTCTTTTTTGTATCTCCACCAATGGGTGATTGACCGTCAATTTCTTCCTCCTTTCCTTCTGTTTCGTCTTCACCTTATTTAGTAATTGCCAATTTCTTTGTTAAATCCTTTACCATTTTGTTCTTCTTGTTTACAACTTTCTTGACAACAAGATCTGACTTGATTTTTAGTTTGGCTTCTTCATAGGTGCCAAATCTTGTTTTCTTTTTGTCCAATGGTTCATTCAATAGTGCCTTGATGCATTTTGTAGCTTGTCCTATTTGGATTTCATAATCTAGTGGTGATAGCCAAGATTTTCTAGGTACTACTGGTTTGATATAAGTAAAATCAATATCTACCATAAAACATATATCATCCTTGTGTTCTTCTATCAGACTCTCTGGTATCCTTGTTCTTACTTGCATCTTTTCCCTAAATTCTTTGAAATATTCATTCATTAAGATATCAAATCTATACCTAATGATTCTATATGCTCACATATATGTATGGTGACTCATTTTCTTGTGTCCCATACTACTTTGCCTATGGAAGGAAATTATTATTCAAAGTAAAAGAATATGCACATAATAAGAGAACCAAACTTACAAGTGTTTGTCCTTGATGACCTTATAGTGTTCATGTTCTCCTCAAGTTGATTCAACAATATTTCTGAAAGATCCATCTTCTTTCATTGTTTGACGATCTTGTAGGCTATGCTCATAGTAGTGCTTGCTATGCTATTCATTCTACTGGCCTAAAATATTTTATATCCTACCACACATGCACCAAACTTAAGTTCCTCGTCAGTGATGGTGTTAACCTTGAGACCTTTGTTATCTAATTTTGCACCTATTAAATTTTCTACTTCCTTTCTAGATGGGTGCTTGTGAGATTTTGGCTTGTTAGTTGTGGGATATCCAGTAACCACATGAATAACATCTTTTTTTATTCATTTAGGCTCATCAAGACACAATGTTTAGTTATGCATTCTTCTAAGAACTATCCATATCCATTCAGACTTAAAAACCCTAGGAAAGTGTAATGTATTTGTCAGCCCTTTCACGTCCAGATGCTTGTGCTCTTCTTTCAAGTTTCCAGTGTCATCACATAGTTCCTTATAGGACTTATCTAGGTCTAGATCTCCTATTTCCAAGATCTTTCAATGTATATAGGACCTTACATCCTCTACCAGCAAAACCCTAGGTGGGATTCAGGAGAATGCTACAGAATCATCGAGTTGCAATGCAATTTCTAGGTGTAACTTGTATTTAGGTTCAACATAAGTACTATTTCTAATAAGATTAATCATTTTCTTCTTATCCTCTTTAAAAATTTTTGTTATTGAAGTAGATGCCATCATATTTTTAAATTTAGGGCTTTCCGTAATTTAAACACAGTGCTCTCGGTGATTGTAGGTACTTACTGAATCTCTGTGATCACTTGTGAATCTATTGAGTCGTGTTTGAATCTTGCTGAGGTCACACTTCAATCTATTCTTCAATCACTTTTCTTAGCTCTGCTTCATTGCTCAAAAATCGCGGGTGCAAAATGAGTTCTTCTGTTACTCTTTTATAACCTTTTGTTCCCTAAGTTTTCGTTAATTCCCAACAACTCGTCGGTGTACAAACACTGAGTTCGTCAGTTGAGGCATAAATAACATTGACGGTGTAGGCACAAAGTTTCAGGGTAGCTAGCAGCTTTGGTGATTTCACTGATGATTATTGGTAAGATGGTGATGACAACCTCTGTTGGCTCAAATATCACCGATGTCTGCCAGTTACACTTAGCGACTTGGCTTTTTTTAAATGCCCGATACATTTCTGTAAGTAGTGTCAACTTTACTGTGTGTGTTCACCGATGCTTATTGGTACCCATTAACCAATGGAATTTTTTTTCAATAATATTACAAGTAACAATATAGTGTATCTTCAATAATGATAATTTTGTCAATATGATCAATGTGTAATGGAACCGATGCATAATATAACTTGTCATAATGCAGTTCCATACTTGTCCAAATTAGTTGGGAATAGTGATGCCACCAGATCCATTGGATGGGGTGTCATCATTTGCATTTCTTGTTCCAGCACCTTTAGTTTTTGTAGCTTTTCTCTACACCTTGTTTCTCATCTTCTTGATCTCATCAATGGTGTTTCCATTCGGCTAAGTGCTTGTTTCTGTCAGTCGGTCTTTGTAATATTTTATCACATGTCCAACCTTATGACAATATAAACATGCCATACCTAGATTGGTCCATCCTCTTGGTCTTCTAGTCCATTTTCTCATACAATTGGCAGCAATATGAGCATACCTTCCACATGATGTGTAGTTTATCCATGTGTTATAGTCCCAAACATATGAGTTATCAATTCTTGTCGGTTTATAGCCATTATCAGGTTCTTTTGGTGTCCATGCTTTCTTGTTCTTTTTCCAACACTCCTGATGTGTATGTCCATTCATTTTGTAGGTAGGACAGTACTTGTCCATGTAGGTTTCCTTCTTTGGATTTGTCACCTTGGATTTGCATTCATGTGCCTTGTGTCCTTTCTTGTGACATTTATAACAATTACCAATGAAAGTAGATTGCAATTGAGGAATACTTTTCATTTTGTTTCTACAAATTTTTGAGGTGTGGCCCCATTTTCAATAGTGATTGCATGATAGCTTCTTGGTTCTAGGAGTTATATAAGCATTCCTTTGATCTGGTTGATTAGATGATTCTCCATTGTTAATGTACCCTAGACCTGTGTAGTTATTGACTCTTCTTTGTCTGTCAAGAAAATCATCCATTCTTTTATTGCTATCTTCAACTTTCTTGATTAATTAATTGTGTTGATTCTAAATTCTGACTTCATGCTTTATCTTTTCATTCTCTTCTCTTAGATCACCGATGATCTGTATTCTTTCAATGAGTTTAGTATTTAATATGTTTGCCTCTTGACTCGTAAGAATAATCTGATTGGTAATCTCATGGTGGTGATCAGTAAGTCTTTGAATCTCTGATTCTTTTTCTTGTAGCTTCTCTGTGATTTTCCTCCTATCATCAATATCCAATGTTCTCTCTGATTCATCTTTTCTTGTATCATTCATGACATCAATCATTTTTACTATCTGAGTCTCTTGACCAATTTGCAACATTTTGATTTGCTCGGTCAGATGTAGATTGACCTCTTGTAGAATTTTGATCTCTTCTACTAATGTGTCTAATGCTTTTCTTGCTGTTGATTCTACTAAGTTGAAGTAATTTGGGATCTCCTCTTCTTGATAATATTTTTCATTAATCTTAGATGTTTTAATCTTTCTTTCATCAAGCAACTTTCTCATGCTCACTCTCGCCTCTTTGTACTACTCATAGTAAATCTAAATTTGTAACTAATTGTTCTGAATAGTATTGTCCAGTCTGTACTTTTCCATTGTCTTGATATTTTCTCTTAAGTCTTTAAGATTTTCAAGAAAGAGACTTAGCTCTGATACCAATTGTTGGAATTACTGAAATGATGTACTGAGAGGGGAGGGGTGAATCAGTACCTCTAAAACTTTTATGCAATTAGCCCATTAACCTTTGTGTCATCAGATTTGTATATTCACCTATCTATCTATTCATCCTTCTTTATGTATGTGAAATCATAACATAAGTTCTTTACATGTGTAAACATTCAAGAAACATACATGAAAGTAAATAACACATAACACAAGATATGATATTGCAGAAAACTTCTGTTAGGAAGTAAAAACCGTGGTGGGGATGTCACCCACAAAACTTCACTATCTGTAGATAAGAAGGGAGCTGGTTAAGGCTTACAATTTGATCAATTCTGATGATCTACCCTATTAGGAGTATTAGAGTGGAGAACTATTAGGATCTACTTTGTTTGAAGCTTTAGCAACATCATTAAGTGTGCACTCTATTAAGAGATTTGTCAAGAACTATTAAGTCCACCTTCTACTAAGGGATTTCTGATGTGATGCACTTCTTAGAATGAAACTACATTATAAATGTTGATATGATAGTATATGAAATCTCTAATTGCTGATAATAGATCCTATAAAGCTTACAATGTATATGTAATCACCTTGAGTGTTTGAATGATACCTTGTTTCTGCTCGTTGGTAGCCTTGTGTGTGTTCTTGAGAACTGATATGATTTGTTTCTGAACTTTGCATGAATTCACTTCTGCTGCTTAGATTCTCTTCATGGCTACAATCATTTTTCAACTCACATTATTATAATGATTGAACATCTATATGTACTAGTTTCTAGGTCCATTCTTGATTCACGCTTTTCAAGTTAACTCTAGATATAAGATTTACAAATTGACTTTGATCTTTAGTTATTTATGTTTTAGATCTGTTAGGATGCTTTAAAACAATTACAATATACTTGCTTGACCCTCAAGTAATGATTTAAAACAAATTAAAACTCTATAAAGAGAATTACAATGTTTTATCTAATGTGGAAAGTTAGATCCACTATTTGTGGGTTCTGTAACTGACTATCGGTTCTGATACTTTGGCTACTCTATTAGTCTGTCGAGTTTCTTTCATTCTTTTCTCTATCAGGCTTCTGCTCCATTGGTGTCCCTATATTGAACTATTTGTTAGATTCCTTTCCTTTTCTGCTTTGTCGGTGATGTTCATAAAACTGTACCGTCGGTGATGTCCTTTATGCTTTGTCATCGGTTCAACACTTGTTAGTTTTTGTTGGGTAATTTTATACTTAGCATTTTCATGACAAGCATTGTCATCTCATTGGGTAAGGTAGTATGTTGTCTGTCAGGTATGCCTATACCAATAATCTCTTCTATGTTTTTCTTTTGCAATACAAATGGAAAAACTTAATGTCATCAGTTACAGATGCGTGCACATGTACATGTTCTTTTATTTAAATTTAATTTATTGTACTTTTGATTTTAATTTAATATCTAATCTGGATTTGTATAGGTGATATTTTTTCTGTGGTTGTGGATCCTGACAATGCAGAAACTGTAGATTATTATCTACTAAGATGCACGGAAGCAAAATAAAAATTACTAGAAGAAATTGTAGATAGTGATGGACAGTCATATCTAACTGGTTCAATTGTTATTGAAGGAACATATTATCAACAAGTAAAGATAGACAAAAATAGTGTTCAATTTATTGAATGTATGTCTAGTCAAAAAGTTCTACATTACAGTCACTTAGTTATAGCAACAAAGTTGAAATTTGAGACATTGCAAAAAAGAGGACATGGCAATAAAAAAGTGGAGGTTTCCTATTGAAGAACATGAAATTTTTTTGGAGATAATAGAAGATAGAGAGGATTTAGATTATATGTATCAGGAGCTTTAGGATAAAATTCTTTTTGTAGCTCTCATACTTGTATATCCTAAATTTGGGCCTCTTTATCTAGCCATACACTTCAACATAGTCCTTATTCATCAGTCACATACATGAATGAATATGAAGTTATCCATCCTGCATGCCTGGATGATTTGACCTGTTTCCTCCTATCTAGATGAGTTTTTGAGTAGCTCTCATAATTCGAGAGTCCAACAACCGAGACCAATCTGAGAATGGAGGATTTAATCTAGAATGCAAATGCAATATTTAATCTAGAAATGAGTTATGCAAGATTAATCTAGAAATGAGAGATGAGATTAAGCTAATAATACTTGAAAGAAACTAAGATATGCATGATTAATATATTGAATGATATTAATCTATTGCAATAATAATGAGAGCAATGAAAGCTTTAATGCACACAAATTTGAGTTAACAATCGAGCAATGATTCGATAGTCCAAAAATATGCATTCTCCTTTTTGAATGAGAGACTAGAGGTTTTTTTTATAGAATCCCAGAATAAATTGATGATCGAGATTGAATAGGATGAACGATGGAGATTGAATGAGAGTCCAGTTCAAAATGGTAAGTTTCCTTGAGAGAGACAGTCAACTGTTGGCTTTTGAAGTGAATGAAACAGTTAACTGGTTTGTTGCCTTTTTGAATTACAGTTAACTCAGATTTTCTATTTCTGAACTGAAGTAAGGATTTTGAAGGGATTATTTGATTAAATAAATGAAATATGACCTCATAAATGCACTTTCTCAATTATTTGAATAATTAAATTCAATTATTGAAATGAGGATATTTATTTAATAATCAAATGTTATTTAATTCATTTTTATGTATTTTAGCTAAAAGGGTGAATTTAATTTAATTAAAGTGCTAGGACTTTGTAATTAAATTAATTCAATCATAGGGTTTATTTAGCCAAATGTAATTGATATTTAAGAATTAAATATAGTACGTGATTAATGTAGATTTAGGGTTCTCTACATTTGACACTTAGCTTAAGTAGAGTCAGTCGAAAATAGGTATTGCCTAGTACCATAGGACTTTGATGATTTAGAAAGTTGATAAATGCAACAAAATTGGTTAGGGTTGCAAGATGTTAATTTTGGGGTATTACATTCTTCCCCTCTTTGAATTGATGTGCGAGCAACACATTGATTCAAAGAATAGTCTGATGTTTGAAGCATAGAATACTAGTTGAGATTGATTTTAATAATTGATGATGTACAGATTGATTGATGAAGATTTCAGAGTCATCTCCAAAATGGAGCTTAACTCTCTGAAGTCTAGGTTATATTGTTGAGATGCTAGTCAATCTGAGTTTTAGAATCATCTCCAGAATGAAGCTTGATTCTCCAAAATCTAGGTTGATTTCTGAGACACCAGTTAAGTCGAGTTTCAGAATCATCTCCAGAATGAAGCTTGAATCTCAGGAATCTGGGTTAGATTTCCCAAATACCTAATAGATTATCATCTTTTAAAAGACTGTCCCTAGAACGAGGCTCAATCTTTAGGATTCAGGGTTAGATTGCCCGGATACATGTTCATTGTAAGATAGTCAATAGAGATTTTTAGGACTATCTCCAGGACAAAGCTTAGTCCCCCAAGATCTAGGTTGTATTGTTGAGATATCAGTTAAAAGAGCTTTTGAGGGTCATCTCTAGAATGAATCTATACTCTTAGGAATCCAGGTTAGATTGCCTCGATACCTGACAGTGACATTTTGAGAACCATCTCCAAAATGAAGCTTCATCCTCAGGGATCTGAGTTAGATTGCTCAAATACCTAATAGATGAGATTTCAAGAACCATCTCTAGAATGAAGCTTGATCCTAAAGGATCTGAGTTAGATTGCTCAGATACATAACAATGAGATTTTGAGAACCATATTCAGAAAGAAGCTTGATTCTCAAGGATCTGAGTTAGATTGCTCAAATACCTAACAATGAGATTTCAAGAATCCTCTCCAGAATGAAGCTTGATCCTTAGGGATCTGAGTTAGATTACTCAAATACCTAATAGATGAGATTTAGAGAACCATCTCCAGAATGAAGCTTGATCCTCAAGGATCCAAGTTAGATTGCTCAGATCCCTAACAATGAGATTTCGAGAACCATCTTCAGAACGAAGCTTGATTCTCAGGGATCTGAGTTAGATTTCTCAAATACCTAACAGATGAGATTTCAAAAACCATCTCTAGAATGAAGCTTGATCCTTAGGGATCTGAGTTAGATTTCTCAAATACCTAAAAGATGAGATGACAAGATTGTAAGGAATAGAGATGCCCCTAGTGATTTGAAATTGTGGAATACCCAGTTTTGACTGTGAAGTATGAAAACTGAACATGCCTCCAAGTGATTAGATGCCCCTAGTAAAGAGGACTTTTCAGAATCAGATCAGATTAATTAAAATATATTTGAAGTGATTCAATGATGTAATCATCCTACCCCCTTGGGAGAAAAATGGAAAGATGACAAGTCATAATGGTGATTGAAAGAATTAAATTTTAGATAGATGTTGAATCGAAGGTCGAGAAGAACTCATAACAGATTATGGGAGATTCAGGAAGATTTAGAAGCGATATAGAGCGATGTCGAGGTAAAGTTAACCAAGTTTGAATAGGGTTGACCAAAGTTGACTAGAGTTGACTTTTAATGAAAATTTGAAGATTTTGAGAAAGTGTTGATTGAATATGATTCTGACAAGAAAGCGACGTCAAAAATTTGAATGCACAAGCGTCTGATCGCGTCGGTCCCAAAAATTTAAAATGTGATTTTGAGCTATATAGAAGTGTCATATTTCAATTTTGATCCCGAAAATAGATTCAGAGCGGTTGATTCTTGAATATTGTATCACACGATGTATCCGATGCGTTGGCATCTTTGTATTATAGCATTTTTGAGATAGATTGTGCTCGAGTAGCTCCCATTTTGTATCGACATTCAAGATATATATATATATATATATATGTGTGTGTGTGTGTGTGTGTGTGTGTGTGTGTGTGTGTGTGTGTGTGTGCGCTCTACTTTTGGTATCATTGCACTTGTCATGTTTTAGTTTATGAGATGTATACTATATGATTAGATGATTAGATGTATGAAAATATATGCAAGAATATCTATGAAATGCACATGTTTTGATTTTTTGAATATGTATGAGATGCACATGTAGACATAGATATGTATGTATGCAAATGATTTATGTTAATGCACTTGTGAATGGAGATATGTAAATGCAATGTATATTTTACTAACATCTCATGCAAGATGTATGATAGATGCTAACCAAAAGAACCTTTGAAGATCAAGAGCGAGGATTGAACACTTCTGCAGTCGTTATGAAGCCAGAATGCTGAATAAGAATCCCTCATCATACAAATCCATGAGAACACAATGAATTGACCATCAAAATGCTACTACGATGGAAGTCTAGAATGAAAGTGCAATCTATGCTAGATGCAATCCCTAGGACATGGTTGTTGGACCCATTGAATAGTTTTCATCACAGAGCATTTTTGTGGAACATTAAAGTCGATACAATACTTACTGGTGCCACTGCAACCATAAGAATATGGATATGACTTTCATCGGATAAGATATGGCAAAACCAACGTAAGCATCAAGGCGCAAAAGCAAGAATGACATAAATGTTGTTTCCAGTTGATGTTGAAAGAGTACACCAGTACCGAGGCATTCAAAGCCAAGATAACCATGAGTGCAATCTCATGTAAACAAGAAGAGCAATAATAGCTAAGGAGATAGTGTTGACCTCACCTTGGTGTATAGATAAATAGGATCAAGGGATGCGAGGCTTTTCCGCCTTTATGCAGGAGCTGTTATCACATACACCCTATTTATTGGACGCTGCTAGATCATCGGGACCACACAAACAAGTAGTAGACAAAGAAAAGATTTATGAAAATCAATGAGAAAAAACAACATACAAATAGAGGTTCAACATACTTCAACTAGTTTCAAAGTTTTCAGATGTGTACATGTATAGGTGTGTTGAGAAACACAATTGTTCTTGTGAGTGTGTTGTGTTTGAGCACTATCGATCTGTTGTTTAACATTTGTGATATCCAATGTGTGTTAAGAAACACAGATGTGTCCAAAGATAGTGTTTAAGAAAAAAAATTTATTAGGGTGTTGAGAAACACCTTTTTGTGTCAGTATCGAGATGTCCTTCAGAAATGACAAGATTACTGACTTTGGTATAATCCAAAGATACGATCTGGTTGGGGACCCATGCCCCTAGTAGTGAACAATGATGACTGAATTGACTCATAATGCAAGGACAAAGTTGATTTGGCTACCCCTAGGTTACAATTCTAGATCAATTTCAAGCTAGGAGGGTTCTAAGAAGAACTGGAGTGTCACGAAAGTGACTGAAAGCTATATACAAACTAAGGAAAAGGATTTCCAAAATGGAGAATTGCTAGATGGCACGTTGAGTACAACTCCAAATTCAACAAATTAATGTCAAAATGTAGATATACATCTCTTGCAAGAAAATCTCATTAGTACGGAGACAGTAGATGGACATAGTGAGAACCACCGATGACTAAAGTGAGAGAGATTCTAAAGTAAAGAGATCTCAATAATAGCTAGGCATCAACAGACAGATGCAGTGAGAGCCATTGGTGACTGACATGAGAGAGATTCTCAAATAGAGAGATCTTAGTAATAGCTAGGCATCAATAGATAGACACAATGAGAACCATAGGTGACTGATGCGAGAGAGATCTCAAAAAGTAATAGGACAGTGCACCCTAGACCAGGAAGGTTGTCCCTAGAGTATGACCAGTTTCAATCCAATGAAGTTAGTATCTTGAAGGTAACTGAGAGCATGTGGATGAGAAAATGAAAGCAGGAAAGCACGAAATAAACTATACAAAGCCAAGTGATGTTGTGATAGATATAGCATTGCAGAACAAGAGGTGCTTGTTTACCAGGTTTTTACCTTCTTGGCATAATTTTTTTTTTCTACCACGATGCTTGTTTGCTAGGTTTTTGTCAATGGGACTTTTTTTCTTTTCTTTTCTTTTTTTTTGTATTTTTGTATTTTTTGATATTTTTTGGTATTTTCTGATATAGAATAGATCTTATGAACAAGTAGATGTAGCTCCATAACTATGGGAAATCTCATCAAACCAAAGCCAACTCAAGCCATGTTCCCTCATGATGAGGTATACAAAGAGTTATGGGTTTTGGGGGAAAAGATGAAGATAACTATTCCCATGACTGTCCTTTCTGGCAAGACTAGAAGAATTTGTGAACAAGAAACTTCATCCACCAGGTAGTATTCTTCCATTTTTTTTGAATTTTTTGCATGACATATTGTAATTTTTAGGATTTTTTCAGGACTTTACTATGTACATGAGAATTCTGACAATGTCTCAGCTGTAGAATCATTTCAGATGAAGAGCACTGATCAGCTCCTTGAGTTGCTCTCCTTCAGTGGTGGAGAGTTGATAGGTGTCAGACCCAAATACTACAGTGAAAACATATAGACCAAGCCAATTTGGTTCAAATTTTCCCTTTTGGATCTATTGTTGTTGATTCTTAGGTTTCTCTCTCAGAATGAGATCACCCACTTGGAAGTCCCTTGGTTGAACCTTCTTGTTATAACTCTTAGACATCCATTTCTGATATGTTCTAAGGTGATTGAATACCACTTGACGACGCTCATCTAGTAGTTCCAGCTCTTGCAGCTGAGATATTATATTATCATTATCAGTGATGAGGCCTTTTAGAGAGACTCACAGAGTAGGAATATAAACCTAAATAGATATCACAACATCCACTTTGTAAACCAAAGGAAAGGGTGTGGCCCCTGTCAGTGTTCGTATACTTTTTCTCTATGCCCAGCGAGCTAGATTGATCTGGAGATACAAATCTCATCCAGACTTGTGAACTGTGCGATGTAGGATTTGAAGGATCACTTTGTTTGATGTTTCTCCCTGTCCATTACCCTAAGGATAATAGATGGAAGACTAGTGCTAAGTGATTTTGAACTTAGAACATAGCTCCTTTAGATCCTTGTTCCTGAACTACCCTCCATTATCAGTGATTATAGAAGAGGGTATACCATACCTGCAGATGAAATAATCTGTAGCCATTTTGATGAAATTGTTTCCATTCAATGACGAAGGATGAATATGACCCACCAAATTGAAGGCCCACTGTTGGAATGACCATAAAGTGATTAATGGAATGAGCTCCTTGGCTGGAGCATGAATCAGATTTCCATGTAGTTGACAATATTTGCAAGACTTAGCATACTGCATAGCTTTCTTTTCCTTGTCTGGCCAATAGTAACCAGCTCCAATAAGTTTACCTACTAGTGTCAGGCCACACGAGTGAGATCCACAAATGCCTTCGTCCACCTCAACTAACACATGCTTAGACTCATCAGGTTATAAACACCATAGAGGTAGGAGTATATGTGATGTTAGTGGGATGAATAGTGTCCAATGACATAATAGATCATTTGATATTCAGGGGATTCATAGGCTGGGTAGAGTAACATTTCCACCAGGAATTCATGTCGAAAGTCATTCTTTGGCATCTGTAGCATAGAAGTGAGAGTAGACATTGCATCAGCCGCTTTGTTGTCTACCCTTGGAATCTATTGGAATGTGATATGTGCAAACTAATTTTGGAGGTCATCGACCATCTATTTGTAGGGCACCAGTTTGTCATTCTTTGTGAATCACCTGATTGATGACCAGTTGTGAATCACCAAAGACTTTGAGTTCATCTACTCGGCACTCGATGAAGATCTTCATGCTATTGATCAGAGCTTCATACTCAGTGATTTTGTTTGTAAAAGGAAAAAACATCGTGTATGCTTTGGGTAAAGAGTAATTTTAAGGCGTGATGAATAGTATCCTGACACTTGACCACCATTGGGTGAATCATCCATCAAAGAACATAGTCCAGGATTGAGGTGTGAGAAGTAGTATGGACTCGTGCGGAAACTCGATGTTCAATGATTGATGATCGATGAGAGGTGTCTCTGCTAATTGATCCATAATTGCCTGCCCTTTGATGGTCTTTCTTTCTACATACTCAATATCAAACTCACTGAGTATCATGACCCACTTTTCTAGTCTACCTATGAGGGAAGTCTTACTGAGAAAATTATTCAAGGGATCAATCTTAGCAATGAGGCGTGTCGTATGAGCAAGCATGAAGTGTCATAGTTTTTGTGAGGCAAATACCACTGCTAGGATATCCTTTTCTATGAAAGAATAGTTTGTTTCGTATGAGACTAGTGGCCTAATGATGTATTAGATAACTCTTTCCTTATTGTTCTGATCTTCTTGAGCTAACAAGACACCCGGTGACGTATCTGTAACAGTGATGTAAAGGGTGAGAGGATTCCTAGGAATATGAGGTATTAGTATTGGTGGATTTGTAAGATATTGATTGATTTGTGTTATCCCTTTATCACATTCTTCATTCCATTTGTAGGTCACACCCTTGTGTAAAGTCTTAGTGAAGGGTTGTGACTTGTCATCTAGTTGTGAGATGAAGTGTCAGATAGACTGTAATTGGCCTTGGAGTCCTCTCATCTATCTGATGTTGCACAGAGGTTGCATTTCCATGATAGCTTGGACCTTACCAGGATCCAATTATATACCTTTTGCATAGATGATGTAGCCAAGTAGTTTTCCAAATGTTACCCTGAATGCACATTTCTTCAAATTAAGCCGTAAACTGAATTGTTCCATACGATCTAGTATAGGACCTAGATTTGCAAGGTGTGTCTTTCATTGCATTCTCTTAGCTTGAGTGTCATCAACATAGTCTTCCATTGTTTTATGCATCATGTCGTGGAAGATAGTGGTGACATCCCTTTTATATGGAGTGCCAACATTCTCGAACCCGAAAGACATGACGTTCTACCATAAAGTTCCCCATGCACATGTGAAAGCATTTTTTTCTTGATCTTCTGGTGTAATTTTTATATGGTTGTAGCTAGAGAAACCTTCCATCAGTGAGTACATTTCATAACCTTCTTTCATGCCTACAATCACGTCGATGTTGGGTAATGGAAAGTCATCTTTAGGACATGCTTTTTTCAAGTCTTAAAAATCTGTCAAGACTTGGATAGATTTGTCATGTTTAGATACTAGAAAAATGTTGGAAATGCACTCTATGTAGTCAATTTCTCTGATAAATATAGCTTTGATAAGTTTTTCCATTTTAGCTTTGATGAGTAATGCCACATGTGGATGCATCTTCTGAAGCTTTTGTTTGATAGGCTTGATGCCTGGTGCGATGGACAAGTGAGGCATGATCAAATTAAGATCCAATCCTAGCATGTTTGAATATGTCCATGCAAAGTTGATAGTCTTTCTCTTGAAGAAGGCAATGAATTCCTCTTTTTCTTCCTCAAATAATAACTGTGCCAAATGAATGATTTGAGGTTCTTCTTCTATACCCAAGTTCATAGGTTGAGTTGGTTTAATCAACATCGATGACCATTCCTAAAAGTGACTTGGAAGTGTATCAAATATCCCATCCTCAAGCACCTTAGAAAGGTTTTCACCCTTGGATACGTCCTTTATTTTTACTTTATTAGGCTCTGATACTGCCACAATGTGGTTTTCACCATCAGAGTGATTACTCTTTCTTCTTTTAATTTTGCAACTTAGATACTTGATATCGGCTTGAGTCATGTTGACATTGTCTTCGTTGGTGGAGGATATTACTGGTTCGACAACATTAAGGTAGCAGGAAAGACTATAGTCATTCTAGAATGTAAGGACTTCATTGGATGGAGAGGAAGAGTTCTAGTCTATGAGCTCGGGATGGCGAAGTGGAAGAAAGGTGACAGGTTCTAGTGCATTCATGGTGTAGTCATCAAAAGTGTGGACTAGAAAGTCAAGACCTAAAGCGAGCTCATCCAGAGGTGCAGTCAAATTACTTTGACCCCTCACGACTGTAGTAGAGGACATGTTAACATTGATGGAATCAAACTTGTTTTCCCTAACACTAGATGCTTCACCTATTTCGAGAGGGTTTTCGTGTGCATGTATAGTATCTACATCCCTGTCAAAGGTTGCATTGGATAGGGAAGAAAATTCATACTCATGCAAGTCAGTACTTATTGAGATAGGTACCTCATCATCACTTGTGGAACCATATGATTTGTGTTCATCTCCCATAGCCATGATGTGTTGTTGGATTTTCTTCTCGTTCAAAATTGTCTTGGAAATGTGATGGCATGTATAGTTCACCTTGATGTCCATGATTGGCATTTTTCATTTATCTCAATCTCTTGTATGTTAGTTGAGCGAGTGAAGTAGTTTCAAGAAATTTGTTGTCAGTCTCGGCCATACTGACACGTGGTATAAAATCATCTAGCTGGGCAAAGAGTGTGACAAGATCTGGAGGAATAGGACAAGGAAAGGAATCCTCATCAAAGCTGTCTTCTGAGTTTTGAGTTTTAGATGTGCCTTCAGGTTCCGATTGGTGATCTGGGTTTGGCACAAATTTGTTAATCCCTAAGTGAAATGGGATCTTCTTGAAGCCTAGGCCTTTACTGTCACGTGTTCGTTTACCAATAGTTTCAAGTGGTTTGAGAAATTGTTTATTGTTCACTCCTATACGGCCATTCCCTTTATAGCCAAAGCGCTTCATAATATATACACCCTGGCCAGGTTGTTTAGGTTCTATTTCACAAGGTGGAGTGATTTGTTTAGGTGTATCCTCCTCTTTATAGATCCAGGCTGCAATAGCCTTGCTTTCATCTTCTTCCTCTAATGTTGTTGTGGCATATAAAAAGGTGCCATCATATAGTGTTTGAGGAGGAGTAGTAGAAGGTTTTTTTTCCTCAGAAGGCCTCCCATAATAACATGGAGATAGAAGTAGAGACGTTATTGATAACATGGGTCCAATCTGATACCCACATGCCAGTGTCATTGAGTTTCAATTTTTTTTTCCATTTCCTATAGCTTGGCATCAAAGAACTCAGTGGACTCTCTATTGCTGGGAACAAAGCTATTTGTAGATTTGGTAAGCATGTTGCAATCATAGCTCATATTGGAAGGTACAGTCACTTCAAATCCTTGGAATGAGAATTTTATGCAATGGTGATAGGTTGAAGGAACCACTTGCATTTCATGGATCCATGTTCTTCCCAACAGTATGTTTTATGCTAGGGGAATGTTGAGAACCTGACAGATAACATCCCTTTCAACAAGTCCAACTCAAATTGGTAACACAACGAGCCTCTTGGATTTTTTCTCTTCTTCATCATATGCCTTAATGGTGATTTTTTTATGGGCATCTATGCATTCTTCACCATAGCCTAACTAATCAAGAAAGCTAGTAGAGAAGATGTTAATTCTAGCACCGTTATGTATAAGGACATGATAAATGTGCTTTGGGCTAATCATGACCTCAATATGTAGGGGGTTATTGTGCGGGTGACTCAAGAAATGATCATCTTCCTCAGAGAAAGAAAAGTAATGAAATGAGGTCAAGTGACCTACCATGGATTGAATCGGTCTAAATCTAAATCTTTCAGAATATTTGCCTCAGTAAGGGCTTTATCCATAATCTCCCTATGAGAAGACAAGATTTTAAATAAATCAAAGATAGTAATCTGAGCATTGGTTCTTTGCAATTGGTCTAGTATGCTATAATTAGCAGTGTTAGGTCTATTTAAATTTTTTTTCAAACAATGAGTCCCTAGTCTGATTTTGTGAGGATACTTGAAAAACCCTTTTTTCCATGTCTCAAAGTGTAAAGTTTAGTCCTAAAACCCTAAGCATCGAAATGGTTTATAATTTTGCATTACTTTTTGTCACTTAAGTCCTTTGTCTTGCATGTGTTCTTTTAAAAGATGTTCACGTTTAACACATTGTAATTTTCCTAACACTGTGATCCCTAAATATCCCTAAGTCTAAAGTCTGCATGTGCTTTATTAAACCCACTATCCATTGAGCTAATGTGTTTTGATCTAACGACCCACTTAATAGCTTATTCCCAAGAAGTGAAAGATCTATTATTTAAGCCATTAAGTGGTAGTGCTACATGTCTTTGGTGGGTCCAGCAGTCAGAAAAGGCTTTAGTTAAACAGTGAGAAGATCCTATTTCATCAGATAGTTGACTTAATTACTTAATCTCAACATGATCAACATCTATCCTATAAGTGATTAATTCCAAGCGACGCGTGTCTTACGAGTAGCATGGGCACTGTCACAGGTAGTTTGATGGAGATTAAAGCATGGATAGATCTAATAGTTGACTTGATCACTTATGGCTAAGATGCGCATCATCTAAAGTATAAGCCATTAAGCGGTGGTGACATGAAGCAATTGGTGGGCCCAGGTATTATGATTGGCTGTTGATTAAAGTGCAAACATATTTCTCTTGATCCAACGGATGACTTAATGGCTTATCCTAAAGATGTGCAAGATCTATCAATTAATCCATTAATCAATGATGTCACATGTCTTGATGATGATGTGTATTCCATTAACAATAAAGGTGATCACAAGTTAAAACGTGGACAATCCAAAGAAGATCTAACGACTGACTTGATCGCTCAACAATAAAGTAAATGTGATCTATCACTTAAGTGATTAAGTAGTGATGCCACGTGTCCTAGTGGGTTCAGCTAAGGCCGTAAAGAAGGAACTAAAGGAAATTCAAGTACATAATGATCTGAGAGTTGACTTAATCACTTAAAGGAAAAGTGATGGACATCTAAAGGATAAGAGATTAAGTCATGGTGACGCATGGCAGAGAGTGGGCCCTGTACAATGCGGAGATAAGTTAAAGAAGGTGCACTTTTAGAAAGATTGGAGGGCTCACTTAATGACTTAAAGGAAAGATGTGCGAGATCTAGTGTCTAAGCCATTAAGCAGTGTTGACGCATGTCCAAGTTGAGTTACGACCACAGTTAGTAATTTCAAGGTAAAATAACTTGTGGCTAGGTTAAGATATATCTAACGGTTGACTTGATTGCTTATGGAGAAGATGCATGAGATCTATCATTTAAGAAATCAAGTCATGCTGACACATGTCCTAAATGAACAGTTGTTTTTGGGAAGAAATGAGAGCCACTCGATGAAGGAGATGCTTTTGAAGATCTACGGTCCAAATTCAAAGTTCTAAAAATGGTCATCAGTGAACCGTTAAGCCACGAGTTTCAAATTAGGTGAATTGATTACAGAGTGTGTGGCCACTTCATTTGAATTCAAAGCGATAGACTGATTTGATTGAAGCCATATAATTAACTACTTAAGCTCAAAGCTGCTATAAACGTCGAAGTCATTCAAGCAAAGATTATAATTGTAGTGATATTGAGCCCTTTGTGACAAATTGCAGAATGGGCAAGTCTTCTATGATACAGTAGAAATTCATGCTTTTAGTAAGGTTTGGAATTTTGAAGAAATTACAGAATTGTTAATATAATCTGAAAATCATTCACGTAAGAAACCCTAGATTCAGAAAATGGCCCCTAGGATTGAATTCTCAAGAAATGTGGAGTACAAAGATAGAAATGTATGATATGATCATATACAACAATTGAGTGGGTCTAAAAATGATGCTACCTAGATTAAAAGAATGTTATAGTACATCCTTGTTTTAGAGTCGGGGAGGGTTTGTATGATATGGGTAGATGGGCCAAATATGCCAAGACTAGCACAAGTAGTTTAAATTTGTTCAAAATTGCTTATAGCCAGAGGAATGCTCCCTCCCCAGATTTCAATATATGAGATCTAAATATGGGAAAATTATACTTCCTAGAGTATTCATGGATACAGGCCTGTTAATTTTAATAGCCAACACATATGACAGAGTATCCAACGTCTTGAGGGATACAGAGGGGAATGTGATGTTGATTGTCATAGCCAATGAGATAAAAAAAGGTGTTCAGTTTAAGTGACCTCTTAGTTCAAATGAATGATATTGATTTCAAAGATGTATACTAGACTCAGAAAGAGTGCTATAGGAATGAATCCATTAAAGGTTATTTCAATAAGATATGGGGTCTGATTGTAGTAGGCCCAAATACACCACAACCTTTGAAACTAGACTATTTTAATAGAAAGGCTAGGGGAATGTATAGTGCTTTGTTCCATGTGCTAGGAGAAGATGAGGAAAAAATGATGCATGTCCATTTCATGCTTATGGTTGTTCAGATTTTGCATCCCCACCTATCAGTTATTTTTTATTATGCTACCTACATTTCTGAGTTAATGCATTAGGGCCTGATAGGTATGAAGGATAATAAGATAATCAAGCAAATGGGGTGGTACTCCCTTATGATGCATATGATTTTGTTTAACAATGTTGACTACTTTGAAGAAGAAATGGACCTCACCAAATTTTAGGATGATGAAGATATGCCTATCAAGTTGTGGAGTGCTAACTTGTCTTGGGACAGGAAAGATGTTAGTTTCATAAATTTTGACAGATCTTTATCTTCTAGACTTAGAGCATTATTGTGTAAGGACAACCCTAGGATTGATGCAGATGTACTAAGACTTTTGAGACCTTTGGAATATGCCCCAGAATTAAAAATTGTCCACAATTGGGGTGATTTTATTTTATACCATGTTTCAACTGTCGTTAGGTTTATGGTTTCAGGGGAACCCCAAATGTTCTTCCTTACAGAGTGCCACTAAAGATTGGTTTGGCAGAGATTCTTAGGAAACTAGGTGGATTGAAAGAAGAAGCCTTAATAGGTAAAACAAAAGGAAGCATTTTCCCTACCCTTACTAGAGTCCATCATTTTATCATTACAAAGGGGGGATGGACCCAATTTGATAAATACCTAGAGCCATACCATTTAGAAACATCTGTGGTAAGGTGTGAAGATAATGAAGGTTTTATCATTGACATATTCAGGAAGAGAACCAAATGCCTAGCACTAGATCATCAGTTCAATTTTCTAGAGGATGTCATAAGGAATGAGTTTGATCTGATTGAACAAGAAATTAAGAGAGAGAAGTGGTTAGTTTATAAAAAATCTTTGGATTTTATCCATAATTTTAATAAATCTTATGATCCCTTGAAGGAATTTGCATCCTGGGAAAATAAAATAGAATCTTTGATGAATATGTTTGAGGACATAATGCAAGCCCTGGATCAAAAGTAAAAGAAAGTGATAGAAGCAAAGCCAGAAAAGGCCAAATCTATTCTGAGTAGGATGTCACAAGGAAGGGTTGTCCCACCAGGGAGGTATGTGGTGTACTAGTGAAAGGGCTACAACATAGCTTTTCCCAAAGATGAGGAGGCATCTGAACAAAAAGGTAAAAGGCCAATGGATACTAGTGCCAAGAATTTTCCATCCCCAAAAAGGCGGAGTGTAGAGGGAAAAGAGAAACAATAGGGTGATATCTATTCCCCTTCTTAGTATCCCCTACATATGGATCACCAAAGTATTGCTGAGGAATTGGTAAGAATGGGAAATACTGGACATATTTTTTTCACAATCTGGGAGCTACAAGAGGGAGTGCTAGAGGCACCCAAGTATGCAACACTGGATCTTATAGTAGCAAAATTTGTAGGGGAAGAACTGGACCCTATTACCAAAAAGGTTAGTGAGGAATTTTTTTCTGATGATAAATTTGCTAAGGCTAGGACATTCATC
The DNA here is from genome assembly GCA_018584345.1 of Thuja plicata. Lineage (NCBI taxonomy): Eukaryota > Viridiplantae > Streptophyta > Pinopsida > Cupressales > Cupressaceae > Thuja > Thuja plicata. The sequence goes on from MU223535.1 coordinate 2,847,179, forward strand.
CAATTCCTGTGGAGAGTTCATATCAATGAGTTCAAAGAAAAATGTCAAAAGTTGCAAGAAGGTCAACCTGACAAGAGAAAAGAAGACATTGAAAAGGAAGTGAAACAGGAGATGATGACCAAATTTGATAAGATGACCCCTGAAGAGGGAAGGGCGTTAGTAAAGGAAAAGGGAGTCCTCATCTTTCCTCAATGGGATCTAGTTGATGCCATTATATTTGATGTTGTAAGGAAAGAGGATAAACTAGTGCACACTAGTGGGACATCAATTGGTGCTCAATTCAGTGAAGATCATGTAGCACTGGAAATATGGTCTTTGAAAAGGAAAGATAAAAGGAAAAATAACAAGGATGAGCATATAGGTGGCCTCATAGTGAAGGGAGTCTCAAATACCTCAAGGGTGGAAGAAGCTAACCTCACTCTACAAACAAAAAAATTAAGCTTGAAGGTAGCTGAGAAATAAGAAGATGCTTTCAAGAGCCTAACATAAAAGTATGAGGTTGTCATGAAGGCTTACAATGATGAAAAGATCAAATCTATTGAAAAGGAAAATAGAATTTCCATCCTCGAGGGAAGACAAATAGTTTAATTTGTGCCTCAGAGGATGATTACACAAGATTATGCAAGAATATGTATGAAATGCACATGTTTTTGATTTTATGAATTTGTATGAGATGCACATGTAGACATAGATATGTATGTATGCAGATGATTTATATTAATGAACTTGTGAATGGAGATATGTAAATGCAATGTATATTGTACTAACATCTCATGCAGGATGTATGATAGATGCTAACCAAAAGAACCTTTGAAGAGTAAGAGTGAGGATAGAACACTTCTGCAGTCGTGATGAAGCCAAAATGTTGAATAAGAATCCCTCATCATACATATCCAGGAGAACACAATGAAGTGACCATCAAAATGCTGCTGTGATGCAAGTCTAGAATGAAAGTGCAATCTATGCTAGATGAATCCCTAGGACGTGGTTGTTGGACCCATTGAATAGTTTTCATCACAGAACATTTTTGTGGAACATCAAAGTCGATACAATCCTTATTGGTGCCGCTACAACCATAAGAATATGGATGTGACTTTCATCGGATAAGATATGGGAAACCAACGTAAGCATCAATGTGCAAAATCCAGGATGATCTGAATGTTGTTTCCAGTTGATGTTGAAAGAGTACACTAGTATCGAGGCATTCAAAGCAAAGATAACCATGAGGGCAATCTCGTGTAAACAAGTAGAGTAATAATAGTCAAGGAGATAGTGTCGACCTCACCTTGGCATACAAATAAATATGATCAAGGGATGTGAGGATTTTCCACCTTTATACAGAAGCTCTTATCACATAAACCCTATTTATTGGATGTTGCTAGATCATCGAGACTAAACCAACAAGCAGTAGACAAAGAAAAGATTTATGAAAATCAATGATAACAGACAACATAAAAATAGAGGTTCAGCATACTTCAGCCAATTTCAAAGTTTTTGAATGTGTACATGTATAGGGTTGCTCAGAAACACCATTGTGCTTGTGAGTGCGTTGTGTTTGAGCACTATCGATCTATTGTTTTACATTTGCAATATCCAATGTGTGTTAAGAAACATAGATCTGTCTAAAGATAGTATTTAAGAAACACTTTTTATTGGGGTGTTGAGAAAAACCTATTTGTGTCAGTATCAAGATGTCCTTCAAAAATGACGAGATTACTGGCTCTGGTATAATCCAAAGATACGATCTGGTTGGGGACCCATGCCCCTAGTAGTGAATAGAGATGACTGAATTGATTCATAATGTAAGGACAAAGTTGATTTGGTTGCCCCCAGGTTACAATTATGGATCAGTTTCAAGCTAGGAGAGTTCTAAAAAGAACCAGAGTGTCACGAAAGTGACTGAAAGCTATATACAAACTGAGGCAAAAAATTGCCAAGATGGAGTATTAATAGATGGAATGTTGAGTACAACTCCAACTTCAACAGATTGATGTCAAAATGTTGATATACATCTCTTGCGAGAAAATCTCATCAGTACGAAAATTGTAGATGGACGTAGTGAGAACCACTGGTGACTAAAGTGAGAGAGATTGTCAAGTAAAGAGATCTTAGTAATAGATAGGCATCAACAGACAGACATAGTGAGAGCCACTAGTGACTGTCATGAGAGAGATTATCAAGTAGAGAGATCTTAGTAATAGCTAGGCATCAACAGATAGATGCAGTGAGAACCACAAGTGACTAAGGCGAGAGAGATCTCAAAAATTAATAGAATAGTGCCCCCTAGACCAGGAAGGTCTTCCCTAGAGTATGACCAGTTTCAATCCATGGAAGTTAGTGTCTTGAAGGTAACTGAGAGCATGTGCATGACAAAATGAAATCAGGAAAGCAGGAAAGAAACTATACAGAGCCAAGTGATATTGTGATAGATATAGCATTGCAAAACAAGAGGTGCCTATTTACCAGGTTTTCACCTTCTTGGCGGAAATTCTTTTTTTTTTTCTACCATGACGCTTGTTTGCTAGGTTTTTGTTAGTGGGACTTTTTTTCTTTTCTTTTTTTTTTGTATTTTTGTATTTTTTGATTTTTTTTGGTATTTTTTGGTTTAGAATAGATCTTATAAACAAGTAGATGTAGCTCCAGAACTATTGGAAATCTCATCAAACCAGAGCCAACTCAATCCATGTGCCCTCATGATGAGGTATATGAAAACTGATGGATTTTGGGGGAAAAGAAGACGACAACTATTCCCATGACTGTTCTTTCTTGCAAGACTAGAAGAATTTGTGAATGAGAAACTTCATCCACCAAGTAGTGTACTTCCATTTTTTTTTGAATTTTTTTGCATGACATATTGTAATTTTAAGAATTTTTTCTAAACTTTACTATGTACATGAGCATTCTGACAATGTCTCAGATATAGAATCATTTCATATGAAGAGAATTGATCAGCTCCTTGAGTTTCTCTCCTTCAGTGGTGGAGAGTTGATAGGCGTTAGACCCAATTACTACAATGACAACATATAGACCAAGCCAATTCGGTTCAAATTTTGCCTTTTGGATTTATTGCTGTTGATTCTTAGGGTTCTCTCTCAGAATGAGATCACCCACTTGGAAGACCCTTGGTCGAACCTTCTTGTTATAGCTATTAGACATCTATTTCTGATATGCTCTAAGGTGATTGAACACCACTTGACGATGTACATTTAGTAGTTCTAGCTCTTGCATCTGAGATATTCTATTGTCATCATCAGTGATGAGGCCTTTTAGAGAGACTCGTAGAGTAGGAATCTAAACCTCAATAGGTAGCACAACATCCGCAATATTAACTAAATCAAAGGGTGTGGCCCCTGTTAGTGTTCATATACTTTTTCTATATACCTAAAGAGTTGGATTGATCTAGAGATGCCAATATTGTCCAGACTTGTGAACTATGCGATGTAGAATTTTAAGGATCACTTTGTTTGATGCTTCTGCCTATCCATTACCCTGAGGATAATAGATGGAAGACCAGTGCTAAGTGATTTTGAACTTAGAAAATAGCTCCTTCAGATCCTTTTTCTCGAACTTCCCCCATTATCAGTGATTATAGAAGAGGGTACACCATACCTGCAGATGATATAATTAAGTATGAATATTGCCACATATTTTTTATTTTCTATTGAGAGAGTTACTACCTCTAGCCACTTGGTGAAATAAACTATAGCCATTATGATGAACTTGTGTCCATTCGATGAGGAAGGATGAATCTAACCCACCAAATCGAAGGCCCTGTTAGCACTGTGTTGAAATTTTTTTGAATTTCTTGGTCCTTTGTTTTCCCGGGCTTTCTTGTTTCAAAATCCTATGTTTTACCGCTCAAAAAAGGGTCAAATTCTTTTTGAAGTCATGTTGAAGTCTGCTCGCTTAGTCACGTTAGTATTTTTTCAATGTTTTTAAGTTGTGTGAGTAGGCGACGAGCTGTCAGTGAAGAGAATCGCGCAATCGCGAGCTGTTTATGTCAAGTTTTGGTCTGTGTGCGAGTGAGTGGGTTCATGTTTTAAAGTTGTAAATCACACAATCGCGATGCTTTATGGAAGTCAAGTTTTAAGTTAGCGAGTCAGCGAAGAGTAAAAAATTGTATGTCATGCAGTCGCTCTAAAGTCATATTGTCTACCTCATGCTCCGCGACTGAGCGAGTATTGTTAAAACTTAAGTAGTCGCATACCCGCATCAAGCTTTTATGTCAATGTCAAAAGTCAGCGACTGCGCGATGAGGTCATGTCTTGTAGATGTCGCCCACTCGCTCATGTTTTAACTCTCTTGTCTTTTGCAGTGCGAGTGCGCGGCGAAGAGGTGGAGTGTTAATGTGAAGATTCATAGCTCAGTCGCACAAGTACTTTTCAAGTTTCATGATAGTCCGCGACTGAGAAACTAAGAGCCCATTCAATGCCTCGCTCACTCGTTGATGCTTTGAGGTGATGAAAGGTCAGCTTGTGAGTATGCGACGAGCAAAGAAGAAAGGACATCGCTCAGTCGCTGATCAACAGAGATGGAAGGAAAAGAGCTCGCGAGTGAGCGATTAAGGAAAGGAAAGAAATAGTTGCGCACTCACCGTCAATGACAGTAAGATTTTTGAGCTCGCGAGTGGGCGACTACGAAAAAAATGAAGCATTCGCGCACTCGCGGTATGTAATGAAATAAAAGTTTTGAGCCCGCGGGTGTCCGACGAGTTAAAGTATGCAGTAAAGGAATGAATGTCGCTCAGTCGCCCAAATCAAAAAGTGCATTCTTGTTAAGTGAAGTGTCAAGTGAAGACTTTTCACTCAGTCACACAAGTCATTTTCAGCAGTCATAGCAGTCTGCGACCGAGCGACTAAAGGACTATTAGATACCTCGCTCACTCACCGATGGTCAGGTGACATCAAAAATCAGCTCGCGGGTGTGCGATGAGCGAAAAATGAAGGATGTCGCGCACTCGCCGATCAATGAAGGTAGAAGAAAAAAAAGCTCACAAGGGTGCGATGAGTTAGAAGATGAAAAGCATCGCTCAGTCGCCTAGATCAAAAAGTGCAGTTTAAAATCTTGTGAGTGTGTGATTAGGGAATAAGCTAAAAGATGAGAGGCATGGTCGCTCAGTCACCCAAATTCAGGTGACATCAGAGATCAACTCGTGAGGGTGCGATGAGTAAAAATTAAAAGCATCGCTCACTCGCATGAAAAGAAAAGCCAAAGCATGACAGACAACGAGTACGCGATAGACTTAAGATTAAGTCAAGAGCTAGGTCATCGCTCACTCGCAGAAGATGAAAAGTTGAGCGAGGATGGATGGCGAGTATGCGACCAGTTAGGTAATAGGGATGTGTCGCTCACTCGCAAGGGTATTTCTAAAAGTGAATAAAGTGCAATGTGCTGGCAATTCTCAGACTGACGAGTGCCAGATGGAAAAAAGCGTACACTCTCTCTTCTAGATAGGATCAAACAGTGCAATTTGATCGCGGCATTAATGACAGAATGAAATCTTTGTGACAGTTCAAGTGTAGGAATTCAGATTTCAAGTTGACAAGACACAGTCCTTAATGGCTATAAGTGTAAATGATTGAGTTGGATCCTGTACAACTCTCATTTCTACATTCTGAGTTTTCTACAAAGAGTAAGGAGCTTATTTGTCTGGAGCTTTGTGTCTGAGACAGTAAAATTCAAAAGAGAAGCAGGATGAGTCAAGAAATCATTCCTACCACCTCACAAGGGTCTGGAAAGAAGAAGGAAGTCGCACCAAAGAAGTACATAGAAGAATTTGTCAAATTTCTGCCTGGGACTCTAAATACAAACAGTGCAGATTGGGAAGAATGGAGCAACAAGTGGTCGTGATGCAGAAATCTGGTAACCCCAGACTACTCTGGTAGTACTCTGTTTCATTATTTTTGGAATAATAGGGTTAAACCAGTCCCAATTTGCAATCCATGGGATTTGAATATGGCTAAGTTAATTGTGCCTGATGTATATGTGGATATTGGTCTCATTAGGGAACTAGCAAAAAACTATTGCCCAGTGGCTAGGGTAATTAGAAAAAAGAACAAAGAAACCCTAGTTTCCATAGATAGGAGGTCAGTAGCTGAGGTATTTGGGATTACCGGTGCACTATGCACTGATATTGACTTGAAGAAAATCAAAGCTGACTATGTCAAAAGAGAGCATTTGATCAAGAAATATGA
>MU223535.1:2856563-2894819 GCA_018584345.1 Thuja plicata
TTTAAATCAAATCTTTACTTTCAGTTCGGTCTGTTTTAGTAAAATTTACAGTGATCATTCCCTGTAATTCCACCAATAGCAAACTAGAATAATTTAGTGATTTCATTATTCTAAGTTGTCAAGGGTAGTCCCGCTCGAGTTTGTGGAGCTTGAAGTGTAGGAGGTTTCAAAACCTTGTTTCTGTTATTCTACTCTATGCTGGGTCAGTGTTAGGGATAAATAGAGTGAACCCTCTGAGGGGTATTTTTGTGACAGCAAGAAAAGGGAACAACAGGCCCATTGCTAGAATGACCATAAAGTGATTAATGGAATGAACTCCTTGGCTAGAGCGTGAATCAAATTTCCATGTAGTTAACATTGTTTGCAAGACTTAGCATACTATGTAGCTTCCTTTTCCTTGTCTGGCCAATAGTAACCACCTCTAATAAGTTTACCTACTAGTGTTAGGCTGCATGAGTGAGATCCATAGATGCCTTCGTGCACCTCAACTAATGCATGCTTAGACTCATTGGGTTATAAACACATAAGAAGGGTACCATCTAGACCTCGCATATACAAGTCATTAGCTATGATAATGTACCATGAAGCACTACAAATTAGGTGACATTTTGCATTCTGGGTGTAGGTATATGAAACAATATGGTCACAGAGGTAGGAGTATATGTGATGGTAGCGGCATGACTAGTGTCCAATGACAGAATAGTTCATCTGAGATTTAGGGGAGTCATAGGTTGGGTAGAGTAACGTTTCCACTAGGAATTCATGTCAAGAGTCATTCTCTAGCATCTGTAGCATAGAAGTGAGAGTAGCCATTGCATCAGCCACTTTGTTGTCTTCCCTTGGAATTTGTTGGAATGGGATATGTGCAAAGTACTTTCAGAGGTCATCGACCATCCATTTGTAGGGCACCAGTTTGTCATCCTTTGATTGATATTTTTCATTTACCTGATTGATGACCAGTTGTGAATCACCAAAGACTTTGAGTTCATCTAATAGACATTCGATGATGATCTTCATGCTATTGATCAGAGCTTCATACTCGGCAATGTTATTTGTACAAAGAAAAAACATTGTGTATGCTTTGGGTAAAGATTACTTTTGTAGTGTGATGAATAGTATCCCATAAACTGACCCCTTTTGGGTGAATGATCCATTAAAGAACATATTCCATGATTGATGTGTAAGATGTAGTATAGACTCATCTGGAAACTTGATGTTCAATGATTGATGATTAATGAGTGGTGTCTTCACCAATTGATCTGCCATTGCTTGCCCTTTGATGGCCTTTCTTTCTACATGCTCGATATCAAACTCCCTAAGTATCATGACCCACTTTTCTATTCTACCTATGAGGGTAGTCTTACTGAGAAAAATCTTCAAGGGATCAATCTTAGCAATGAGGTGTGTAGTATGAGCAAGTATGTAGTGTCACAGTTTTTGTTAGGAAATTACCACTGCTAGGAAAGCCTTTTCTATGAAAGAATAGTTTGTTTCTTATGAGACAAGTATCCTACTAATGTAGTAGATAACTCTTTCCTTATTTTTTCAATCTTCTTGAGATAACAAGACACCCGGTGACATATCTGTAGCAGCGATGTAAAAGATGAGCATATTCCCAGGAATAGGAGGCATCAGTATTGGTGGATTTTTAAGATATTTCTTGATCTATGTTAGCCCTTTATCACATTCTTCATTCCATTTTTAGGTCACACCCTTGTGTAAAGTCTTAGTGAAGGGTTGTGACTTGTTAGCTAGTTGTGAGATGAAGCATTGGATAGACTGTAATCGGCCTTGGAGTCCTCTCATCTGTCTGATGTTGCACGGTGGTTGCATTTCCATGATAGCTTGGACCTTACCAGGATACACTTCTATACCTTTTGTAGAGATGATGTAGCCAAGTAGTTTTCCAAATGTTACCCTGAATGCACATTTCTTCAGATTAAGCCGTATATTGAACTATTCCATGCGATTTAGTATAGGACCTAGATCTACAAGGTGTGTCTTTAATTTCATTCTCTTAGCTAAAGTGTCATCAACATTGTCTTCCATTTTTTTATCCATCATGTCATGGAAGATAGTGGTGACAACCCTTTGATATGGAGCGCCAACATTCTTGATCCCGAAAGGCATGAAATTCTACCAAAAATTTCCCCATGCACATGTGAAAGTAGTTTTCTCTTGATCTTCTAGTGAAATTTTTCTATGGTTGTAGCTAGAGAAACCATCCATCAGTGAGTACATTTCATAAACTTCTTTCATGTCTACAATCATGTCAATGCTGGGTAATGGAAAGTCATCTTTAGGACATGCTTTTTTCAAGTCTCAGAAAGCTATGCAGACTCAGATGGATTTGTCATGTTTAGATACTGGAACAATGTTGGAAATCCACTATATTTAATCACTTACTCTGATAAATATATCTTTGATAAGTTTTTCCAGTTCAGCTTTGACGAGTAATGCCACATGTGGATGCATCTTTCAAAGATTTTGTTTGATAGGCTTGATGCCTGGTGCGATGGAAAAGTGAGGCATGATTAGATTAGGATCCAATCCTAGTATGTTTGAATATGTCCATGTGAAGTTGATATTCTTGCTCCAGAAGAAGGCAATGAATTCCTCTTTTTCTTCCTCAGATAATGACTGTGCCAAATGAATGATTTGAGGTTCTTCTTTTGTACCCAAGTTCATAGGTTGAGTTGGTTCAATCAACCTCGATGACCGTTCCTGAAAGTGACTTGGAAGTGTATCAAGTATCCCATCCTCAGGTGCCTTAGAGAGGTTTTCACCCTTGGATACGTCCTTTATTTTCACTTTTTTAGACTTTGAAACTGCCACAATATGATTTTCATGATCAGAGTGCCTAATCTTTATTCTTTTAATTTTGCAACTTACATACTTGATATCGTCTTTACTCATGTTGACACTATCTTTGTTGGTGGAGGATATTACTAGTTCAGCAATGTTAAGGTAGTAGGAAAGACCATAGTCATTCTAGAACATAAGGACTTCATTGGATGGAGAGGAAGAGTTTCAGTCTATGAGCTCGAGATGGTGGAGTGGAAGAAAGGTGACAGGTTCTAGTGCATTCATGGTGTAGTCATCAAAAGTGTGGACTAGAAAGTCAAGACCTAAAGGGATCTCTTCCAGAGGCACAGTCAAATTCATTTGTCCCCTTGTGACCATAGTAGAGGACAAGCTAACATTGATGGAATCAAACACATTTTTCCTAACACTAGATGCTTCACCTATTTCAAGAGGGTTTTTGTATGCATATACAGTATCTACATCCCTTTCAAAGGTTGCATTAGATAGGGAAGCAAATCCATACTCGTGCGAGTCAGTACTACTTGAGATAGGTACCTCATCACCACTTGCAACACCATCTAATTTGTGTTCATCTCTCGTAGCCATGATGCGTTGTTGGATTTTTTCTTGTTCAAAATTCTATTGGAAATTTGGTGGCATGTATAGTTCACCTTGATGGCCAGGATTGGCATTTTTCATCTCTCTCAATCTCCTGTATGTTAGTGGAGCGAGTGAAGCAATTTCATGAAAGTTGTTGTTAGTTTTTTCCATACTGACATGTGGTATAAAATCATCTGGCTCGGTGAAGAGTGTGGAAAGATCTGGAGGAATAGGACAAGGAAATGAATCCTCATCAGAGCTATCTTCTGAGTTTCAAGTTGTAGATGTGCCTTCAGGTTTCGGTTGGTGATCTGGTTCTGGCACAAATTTGTTAATCCCTAAGTGAAATGGGATCTTCTTGAAGCCTAGGCCTATACTGTCACATGTTCGTCTACCAATAGATTCAAGTGGTTTGAGAAATCCTTTATTGTTCACTCCTATAGGGCCATTCCCTTTATAGCCAAAGAAATTCATAATATATACACCCTGGCCATATTGTTAAGGTTCTATTTCACAAGGTGGAGTGATTTGTTTAGGTGTATCCTCCCCTTTATAGATCCATACTGCAATAGCCTTTTTTTTCATCTTCTTCCTCTAGTGTTGTTGTGGCCTGTACAAAGGTGCCATCATATAGTGTTTGAGGAGGAGTAGTAGAAGGTTTTTTTCCTCATAAGGCCTCCCATAAGAACATGGAAATAGAGGTAGAGATGTTATTGATAACACGGGTCCAATCTGATACCCCCATGCCAGTGTCATTAAGTTTTAGATTTTTTTCCATTTGCTTTAGCTTGGCATCAAAGAACTCAGTGGACACTCTATTGGTGGGAAAAAAGCTATTGGAAGATTTGGTAAGCATATTGCAGTCATAGCTTGTATTGAAGGTACGGTCACTTCAGATCCTCAAACCAAGAATTTTATGCACTGGTGATAGGTTGAAGGAACCGCTTGCATTTCATGGATCCACGTTCTTCCCAAAATTATGTTGTATACTAGGGGAATGTTGATCACCTGATAGATAACATCCCTTTAAACAGGTCCAACTATAATTGGAAACACAATGAGCCCCTTGGATTTTCTCTCTTCTTCATCATATGCCTTAATGGTGATTTTTTTATGGGCATCTATGCAGTCTTCACCATAGCCTAACTAATCAAGAAATCTAGTAGAGAAGATGTTAAGTCTAGCACCGTTATCTATAAGGACATGATGGACGTGCTTTGGGCTAATCATGACCTCAATATGCAGGGAGTTATTGTGTGGATGACTCAAGGAATGATCATCTTCCTCAGAGAAAGACAATTAATGAGATGAGGTTAGGTGACCTACCATGGATTGAAACGTGTCTAAATCTAAATCATTTAGAACATTTGCCTCAGTGAGGGATTTGTCCAGAATCTCCCTTTGAGCATACAAGATTTTTAGTAACTCGAAGATAGTAATCTGAGTGTTGGTTCTTTCCAATTGGTCTAGTATGCTGTAATTAGTAGTGTTAGGTTTGTTTAAATTTTTTTTCAAACATTGAGTCCCTATTCTATTTTTGCAAAGAATCTTTTGAGGATACTTGAAAAACCCTTTTTTCCATGTCTCAAAGTGTAAAGTTTGGTCCTAAAATCCTAAGCGTCAAAATGGTTTATAATTTTGCATTAATTTTTGCCACTTAATTCCTTTGTCTTGCATGTGTTCTTTTAAAATTTGTTCACGTTTAACAAATTGTAATTTTCCTAATGGTGTGATCCTTTATTATCCCTAAGTCTAAAGTCCTCAAGTGCTTTATTAAACCCACTATCTCTCGAGCTAATGTGTTTTGATCTAACAACCCACTTAATAGCTTATTCCCAAGATGTGCAAGATCTATCAGTTAAGCCATTAAGCGGTAGTGCCGCATGTCTTTGGTGGGTCAAGCAGTCAGAAAAGGCTTCAATTAAATAGTGAGAAAATCTTGTTTCATTGGATGGTTGACTTAATTGCTTAATCTCAACATGATCAACATCTATCCTATAAGCGATTAAGTTCGAGCGACGCGTGTCTTTAGAGTAGCGTGGGCCCTGTCGCAGGTAGTTTGATGAAGATTAAATCATAGATAGATCTAACCATTAAATTGATCACTTATGGCTAAGATGGAAATCATCTAAAGTATAAGCCATTAAGTGGTGGCGACATATGGAAATTGGTGGGCCTGGGTATTATAATCAGCTGTTGATTAAAGTGCAAACAAATTTCTCTTGATCCAACATAAGACTTAATAGCTTATCCCAAAGATGCGCAAGATCTACTAGTTAAGTCATTAAACCATGATATCGCGTGTCCTGATTATGACATGTATTACATTAAGAGTAAAGGTGATTGTAGGTTAAAAGGTGGACAATCTTAAGAAGATCTAATGACTGACTTGATCACTTAACAACAAAGTAAACGCGATCTATCACTTAAGTGATTAATCCGTGATGGCATGTGTCATAGTGGGTCCAGCTAAGGCCATAAAGAAGGAACTAAATGCAAATCAAGTGTAGAATGATTTGAAAGTTGAATTAATCAATTAAAGGAAAAGTGATTGATATCTAAAGGATAAGCGATTAAGTTGTGGTGACACGTGGCAGAGAGTGGGCCCTATAGAGTGAGGAGATAAGTTAAAGAAGGCACACTTTCAGAAAGATCGGATGACTCACTTAATGACTTAAAGGAAAGATGCACGAGATCTAGCATCTAAGCCATTAATCGGTGTTGATGCATGTCCAAGTTGATGAGTTATGGCTGCAGTTAGTAAACTCAAGGTAAAATAACTTGTGGCCAGGTTAAGATTGATCTGACGGTTGACTTGATTGCTTATGGAGAAGATGCATCAGATCTATCATTTAAGCCATCAAGTCAAGCTAACACATGTCATAAATGTATAGTTGTTTTCAGGATGAAATGAGAGCCGCCTGATGAAGGAGATGTTGTTGAAGATCTACGGTCCAAATTCAAAGTTCTAAAAATGGTCATCAGTGAACCGTTAAGTCGTGAGTTTCAAACCAGTTGAATTGATTGCAGAGCGTGTGGCCACTTCAGTTGAATTCAATGTGATGGACTGATTTGATTGAAGCCATATAATTCATTGCTTAAGCTCGAAGCTTCCATAAACATTGAAATCATTCAAGTGAAGATTATAATTGCAATGATATTGAGCCCTTTGTGACAAATTACAGAACAGGTAAGTCTTCTATGATATAGTAGAAATTCATGCTTTTAGTAAGGTTTGGAATTTTGAAAAAATTATAGAATTGTTAATATAATCTAAAAATCATTCCTATAAGAAACCCTAGATTTATAAAATGGCCCCTAGGATTGAATTCTCTAGAAATGTGGAGTACAAAGATAGAAATGTACAAGATGACCTTATACAAAAATTGAGTGGGTCTATAAATGATGCTACCCAGATTAAAAGAATTGTTCCAGTACATCCTCATTTTAGAGTCGGGGAGGGTTTGTATGATATGGGTAGATGGGCCAAAGATGCCAAGAATAGCACAAGTAGTTTAAATTTGTTCAAAACTGCATATAGCCAGAGGAATGCTCCCTCCCTAGATTGCAATATATGAGATCTAGATATGGGAAAATTATACTTCCTGGAGTATTCATGGATACAGACCTGTTAATTTTAATAGCCAACACATATGACAGAGTATCCAGGGTCTTGAGGGATACAGAAGGGAATGTGATGTTGACTGTCATAGTCGATGAGATCAAAAGGGTGTTCAGTTTAAGTGACCTCTTAGTTCAAATGGATGATATTGATTTCAAAGAGGTATACTAGACTCAGAAAGAGTACTACAGGAATGAATCCTTTAAAGGTTATTTCAATAAGATAGGGGGTCTGATTGTAGTAGGCCCAAACAAACCACAACCTTTTAAACTGGACTATTTTAATAGAAAGGCTAGGGGAATGTATAGTTATTTGTGCCATGTGCTAGGATAAGATGAGGAAAAAATGATGCATGTCCATTTCATGCTTACGGTTGTTCAGATTTTGCATCCCCACCTATCAGTTATTTTTTATTATGCTACCTACATTGCTGAGTTAATGCATCAGGGTCTGATAGGTATTAAGGATAATAAGATACTCAAGCCAATTGGGTGGTTCTCCCTTATGATGCATATGATTTTTTTTAACAATGCTAATTACTTTGAAGAAGAAATGGACCTCACCAAATTGCAGGATGATGAAGATATGTCTGCCTAGTTGTGGAGTGTTGACTTGTCTTGGGACATGAAAGAGGTCAGTTTCATAAATTTTGACAGATCTTTTGCTTCTAGACTTAGAGCATTATTATGTAAGGACAACCCTAGGATTGATGCAGATGTACTAAGAATTTTGATACCTTTGGAATATGCCCTAGAATTAAAAATTGTCTATAATTGGGGTGATTTTATATTATATCCTATTTTAATTGTCATTAGGTGTATGGTTTTAGGGGAACCCCAAATGTTCTTCCTTATAGAGTGCCACTAAAGATTGGTTTGGTAGAGATTCTTAGGCAACTAGGTGGACTGAAAGAAAAAGCCTTAGCAAAGGAAGCCTTTTCCCTACCCTTACCAAAGTCCATCATTTTATCATTACAAAGGGGGGAATGGACCCAATTTGATAAATACCTAGAGCCATACCATTTAGAAACATCTATGGTAAGCTATGCAGATAATGAAGATTTTATCATTGACATGTTTACAAAGAGAACCAAATGCCTAGCACTAGATCATTAGTTCAATTTTCTATAGGATATCATAAGGAATGAGTTTGATCTAATTGAACAAGATATTAAGAAAGAGAAGTGGTTAGATTATAAGAAATCTTTGGATTTTATCCATAATTTTAATAGATCTTATGATCCCTTGAAGGAATTTGCATCTTGGGGAAATAAAATAGAATCTTTGATGAATATGTTTGAGGACATAATGCAAGCCCTGGATCAAAAGAAAAAAAAGTGATGGAAGTAGAGCCAGAAAAGGCCAAATCTGTTCTGAGTAGGATGTCACAAGGAAGGTTCATCCCACCAGGGAGGTATGTGGTATACCAGTGAAAGGGTTACATCACAACTTTTCCCAAAGATGAAAAGGCATCTAAACAAAAAGAGAAAAGGCCAATGGATACCAGTGCCAAGACTTTTCCATCCTCAAAAAGGCAGAGTGTAGAGTTAAAAGAGAACCAATAGGGTGATATCTATTCCCCTTCTTAGTCTCCCCTGCATATGAATGACCAAAGTATTGCTGAGGATTTGGTAAGAATGGGAAATACTGGACATATTTTTTTCACAACCCAAGAGCTACAAGAGGGAGTGCTAGAGGTGCCCAAGCATGCAACACTGGATGTTATAGTAGGATAATTTGTAGGGGAAGAACTGGACCCTATTACCAAATAGGCCAGTGAGGAATTTTTATCTGATGATAAATTTGTTAAGGCTAGGGCTTTCATCCAATTCCTATGGAGATTTCATATCGATGAGTTCAAAGAAAAATGTCAAAAGTTGCAAGAAGGTCAACCTGACAAGAGAAAAGAAGACATTGAAAAGGAAGTGAAATAGGAGATGATGACCAAATTTGATAAGATAACCCCTAAAGAGGGAAGGGAGATTGTAAAGGAAAATTGATTCCACATCTTGCCTCAATGGGATCTGGCTGATGCTATTATATTTGATGCTATAAGGAAAGAGGCTAAACTAGTGCAGACCAGTGCGACATCAATTGGTGCCCAATTCAGTGAAGATCATGCAACACTGGAAATATGGTCTTTGACAAGGAAAGATAAAACGAAAAATAATGAGGATGATCAGGCTGAGCATATAGGTAGCTTCATAGTGAAGAGAGTCTCAGATACCTCAGGGGTGGAAGTAGCTAACCTCACTCTACAAACAAAAAAATTAAGCTTGAAGGTAGCTGAGAAAGAACAAGATGCTTTCAAGAGCCTCACAGAAAAGTACGAGGAAGTCATGAAGGCTTATAATGATGAAAAGATCAAATCTATTGAAAAGGACAATAGAGTTGCCTTCCTTGAGGGAAGACAAACAGTTCAATTTGTGCCTTAAAGGATGATTACACAAGATCCTCACCAACCATCCTCATCAAGCCCTATCATAACTTACCCTCCTTCCCCTGCACCATCAAACCCAACCACACAAGACGAGTTGGAGCAAGAAAAAGAAAGATTAATTGCTGAAAGAAAGGAGATGGAGAAATCAAAGAAGGAATGCATTGAACAATCTGTAGCTTTCAAGGAAGCAGAGGCATGGGTGAAGTAGAAATATACTAACAAAATACATAACACCCTTAGGCATTGAACCCATGAATTATTTCCTACTGATTTTTATGCATAGGGGAAGAAAATTATCAACATATTGAATGAAAACAATGCAGATAAGGACAATTTGGATCAAATGGTGAATAGGTGGAAGGGAAAGAGAGAAGAACTGAAATTATTCCACACCACATGCAAAGAGGAAAATAATATTGACATTGTTTTAACTAGTACTTATAAATGTGTCAAATTGCTAATGGACATGGATATAAGAAGGAGCATCATCATAAGGAAGGTAATGGACTTGAAAAGGGAAAATTCAAAGGACAAGTATGAGATGTTTCCCAATCTTTTTAAGAAAATAGGTGGTATAAAGGACAAAACACTATGGTATAGGCAGATGAATGAGGCATTGGCCATAAGAACCAATAGCATAATTACCTTGGAAAGTACACTATTGTTTTTTCAAATATTTGAGATAGTCGGTAAGGCTAGAGAATTTTTTGAATTTTGGTCAAAAGAGATTAAAAAGGAGAGTTCCAACTAGAAGGAGATTAACAGTAGAAAGGATGAGGTTCTTACCTTTGCTTGGTCGTGTGATGAGGTGTATACCTCTTGGAAAGACAAGTACACTATAGTTGATCCAAGAGAAGATGATGACATGCAAGTGGACAATGAGGTGTAAAAAATTGGATTATATAGATAAAGATGAAGATCCTACATCACCAATTTCAAGCACAACAGACTCCAGGTGGCTGCTTCCGAACAAACTTGAAGCAGTTACAAGTAAAAGGCGGTCAGAAGACAAAAATATATTAAATATCTATTGTAAAAAGTGGTTATCACTTCATTAACTATTTTGTCTTTTTATCGAGTCATTTTTTTGTCCTTATTCCAAATGATCCATAGCTTGTTGCAATCCTATTCTATAAAAGGATTCCCAAGATCATTGGAAATGGCTGAAAAATTTGTATTGTAAACAATTTGTAAAGTTTTCACTCAAGAGGGGAAATATAGTATAATTTGTACTAGATAGTGTAAGAATTCAAAAATAAAGTTTAGAGATCTTTGCAGGTTATTGAAGAGGTTATCTCTGAGTACTTTTTGTATATTGGAATAAGACTTTCTGAATTTAATACAAAGATCTGGATTCCAATCTCTCCTGTGTTATGTGTCTTGTGAGTTATGAATTTTCTAATTCATTAGCATAGTTTTCTCTATGTTTATGTACTTACTTAAGAGTTCTGATCTAGGATCATATTAAATTAGGCTCTGACTAATGCATATATTCATTTGACACATGCTAGGATTCTATTAGTAGTAGGGGTTTTGGGATAGTTATATTATGATTTGAAATCTTTGGTGAATATTAATTTTAGTATACCATATCTTAGTTAGAATATATCCCAATGGACAAAGCACTTATCTAAAGCTGATAAGTTTTGTATTATTGCATATCTAGTTGCACATTGGTTGTGTTTTCCTATAAACAAACATTTAAAATCCATTAAGTCTACATTTTTGTAAGTTTGTTACAAATTCCTATCTCATGCTCCATTTCATGGTTGATGTTTAATGGGTAACTGTCTAGTTATCTAGTATCTCTCGGTTATGTTGAGTCATTGTGAGATTACTGCTTGATAGTACCATATTAGATATATCAAAAGGTATTGCAGGGTATCCCCCCTTGGTGTAGTAGGACCTAAAGATTAGAAGTATTAAGAGATTGCTTGTTAGTTGCTCCTTTTCTTGCATTAACAAATATTTGAAGGTGGCTCCTCTATAAAATAGTCATAAAGGGAAGAGGTTATTGTTGTTTTTATTTCAACATAAAAAGAAACCAACAAAATGGAAACTCTACTGGGGAATAGTTTTCATTGCAATAAGTGAGTATGGTTTCTCAAGTTTAGCTGGACTCCTGGTTTACTTACTTATCACTACCAGTCAGTTGACCATTGTACTACAGAGTTGTGTCTTTGCATATCCCAGTGTTTTGTATTACTCTTGAAAATATATTAGGATAAGTGCTTAGAATTTGTTGATATCTGTGACCCATGAAAAATTTACATAACAAAATATTTGTTACTCAAGTTAGTGTGTATTTTCCCAGCTATTTGTTGGGTGTCAACTCAAAGAAATCTCTGCATCAGCATTGAGTTACAATTAATCTGATACACCACTCTCTAACTATGAGTTACAAAAATACCATATCCAAGATGAATAGTCATCCTGAGAAGTGAGATTCCATCCACTTCTAGAGCTCAAAAATCAGTGAACATAAATGCTAGTAGAGTTACTCCCCAAGCCTGGAGGCAGAGAAGGAACATAAGAATGGATACTCTCATTCTTCCTAATCATGAAGAATAAAATTTACAAGTTGAAAAAGAAACACAACCAGGATTGGGAGTCTATGGGGAGTATTACTCTCAGATTGAAAGGGTTGATGATGTTCCTAGATATACCAGAAAGGTGGTTCATGGTAAGTCTTAGGGACATGAGACAAGGTCTAGATCCAAAAGTAGAGGTGAAGAGAATAGGAATTCTCCAAGTGATCTGAGCTCTCCCTCATCTGAAAGACCACATGCACATCATCATAGAAGAGAGAGAACCATCATGGAGGAAAACTTAGAATCAGACATGACTCTTGTGGATTCTGAAGAGATTTTTAAAGAAGTGGGTGAGTTGGAGAGGAAGATCCGAGAGAAAATTAACTTGAGACAAAAAAGAGAAAGAGAAAAGGAGGAAAGAATCATACGTGCTCGGATTTAATCCGACCAATTGAAAAGGAAATTGTGAGATTTGGAGGAAATGAATGCTACTATTATACCTGAGAAAATTGAACATGAACCTGTTGTTCAACAGTTGTATGACATACCGAAGCCCAAGGATAAAGGTAAACAAAAACTAGCAGCTATTGAAATAAAAGAGCCAGTGAGAAAAGGGAGTATAGTGGATCCCATGATTAAGTTGGGTACTGAGTTGGATAGAGAAAAAAGAGAGAGGGAGATAATAGCCAAGGAATTAGAGAAGACTAAGTTGGAAGCCTCTGCTCTTGAAATGAAAAATAAAATTGAATTTCTTAGGCAAACCTCTGGTCCTCATCTTGCTGGTGCTAGTCTTAAATTGTCTCTAAATTTAATAATTAATTTACCACCACCTATTGATTCTGGAAATGCTACCACTTAAATTACTCAAGGTAACATTTCATCTCAAAAAAATCCTTTCTATACTGAAAGGTACAGACAATTTATTTTCCTTTCTATTCCTGGTTATCCAAATGAATTTCCTAAAAAGATTAGGGATAAACTTCCTAAATTTGCTGGCAATAATGTTATAACATGTGAGGAACATCTAAAACATTTTATGGATATGGTTGATGACTATGAAATTGCACATGATGATGTTATGATGAAATTATTTGTGCGATCATTAATTGAGGATACTAGGGACTGGTTTAGAGGATTGCCCCATGAATGTATTGGGTCCATGGATGAGATGAAGGAATGTTTCAGGGACCAATATGGGGACAAGACTAATGAAGGGTTCATGTTGAATGAGTTCAACAACATAAAGAAGAATCCAAATGAAGAAGTGGTGGAATTCAATATTAGGTTATTTTTTAAGATATAAGAACCCTAGAAATATTAGGGAAGCATATATGGTAGTAGTCAACATTGAGACAAATATAAGAGTTTATGGGAAAGTCGGCAGGAGAGAAGATTGGAAACCCACCAGGTATAATAAGAAAGAATTAGATAAACCCTTGAGTTCTAAACCTAAGGAGGATGATAACCTTAAGTTGATTATGAAAGCTTTAAAAAATTTAATGCCTGGAGAAAGTAGTCACAATAGGGTTTCAAATAATGATAAACATTCCTATGGAAATTTCAACAGACAGTCTAGGATGAAAACTATCCTTATACTACTCAGTGGAAAGATAGGAAACCTATTGTCCCATAGAAGAAGGATAAATCTGATGAAAAAACTCCTGATCCCCTACACAAAACCTCAATAAATATGTGAAATGATAATCCCTGGTGTGTAGCTTGTCAGTCTCCACATAATCCTGAGTATTATGTTATTTCTACCAGAATTTCTGCCACTGAAGAAAGTGAAGAAGATGAAGAGAAAGAATATGATGATAGTGGTTGTGCTATGACTTCCTCACTAGTTAGTGAAGAAATATATCATTAGCCTGATGATTCTAACATACAGGATTGGGAGATTGATAATATGAGATGTAATGTTGAAGGATGTGATGAGACCCCTTGTTTTGAGAAGGCCATTTGATGAAGAAATTGTTGAGATCACAACACATATGGTTGCACAAGCAAGGGGTAATTATGTTTTTAAAAATATAGTTGGAAATGCAGACAACAAACCTGCTGGTATCTTTATCAAGGATACCCAAAAAAGTACCAAGAGGCCACAAGAAAAGGAGAAACAGGCTGAAGGTACAAAATAAATTTTGATAAAAAAGGGAACAAACCTACTGGCCCAAGTATATATAAAGAAACAATGAAAATACCAGAAATTCCCATACCTCATTCCAAAAAGGAGGATAAAACACATAAGGGAGATGAAGAAAAACTGACTACTCAAGTAGAAGATGTGGATTACACAAATCAGAGATCAAATATTTCTAATATAAAATACACCCCTATGGATATGGGGTAACTTTTGTCTTAGATAACTATTAAGGTACCTCTAATAGAAATGATGAGGATAGGAGAGCATAAATAAAAAGCTCTGACATGGGTAAAGGGTGTTAGCTCTACCAAGATTATGTGACCAGAGCAAAATAAGAAAGTGTCTGACACTAAGGACAAATCAAAAAAGGAATCTGATGAGCTTGTGTCAAAGATTCGTCAAATCTACTTGGATACCAATATTGTTAATACTACTTCAGAAACTATTCATCCCTTTTTCTTGACATTTTTAATAAATGGTAAAATGCTAAAAAAATGCATGGTTGACTCTAGGGAATCTAACACTATAATGCCTATAGAAGTCATGAGATCTATGAGATTGAAAGATAACACACCACATGGGAGATTCCAATCTATGGATTCTATAGAAGTGCCTATCATTGGAACAATTAAGGCTTTGCCTTATAAATTGGCAGCTTTCCCAAAAAAAGTGATAACAGTGAGTGTGTTGGTTGTATACATTCCCCACAATATGGAATGTTATTATCAAGAAAATGGAGTGCATCTATAGGGTGAAGCATTCAATTTGATTTGTCATTTTCCACCTTCAACATCAATGGTAAGAACATCAAAGTATCAAGGGAAACCAAAACTCCTCATATGATTGAGGAGAAGGATGATAACAACATGAATTGTTTCTTGGATACTGAGATGGGGTCGTTTCAAGTGCAGGAAAGTCAAGCTGCAATAAAATCACAACTTGCATTATTGTTAGAAGATGTAAATAATTTATCTAAACAAAATAAGTTATGGATAATGTATTTTGATGGTGACAGTTCTTGGGAGGGGGCTGGTGCTAGAAATTTGTTGATATCTCCCTCTGGAAAAACCTTCAAATTTTCATTTTCTCTGTTGTTTACTTGTACAAATAATGTGAAAAAATATGAGGCTCTATTGATAGGTCTGAGATTAGCTACAAGACATGGAATCAAATGCATCAGATTTATTGGAGACTCTGAGTTGGTAGTATCTCAGATCAAATCCAAATATGCATCCAAGAACCATAGATTGAAGCAATACTGAAATGCAGTCTGGGATGAGTTAGAAATTTTTGATGCATTTGGTATTGACTGGATGGAAAGGAGCCAGAATAGAATGGTAGATTTTTTGGCTAACATTTCTTTAAGGCCAAAAGACATTAATTTTGCCAAAATTTTTAAAATAGAAGTTCAAACTAGACCTTCAATACCAGACAATGTAGATAGTTAGCAAGCGTTTGATGATGATGATGTAGATATTCTGAGATTCTTGTATTTTGAGGTAGGTCTTGACAATAAAGAGATAGATTTCACCAAGTATGTGAAAAAAATTGATGGAAAGGATATTGTCTTAGGGACTAGTTGTTTTAGAAAGATCCTTTGATAGTAAGGATAGACCATACTCTGTTACATGTGTAAATAGATTTGAAGATTTGGAAGAGGTTAATATGGGAACAAAGGAAGTTCCTAAGAACTCATTTAGTGGTAAAAAATGTCACCCAAAGTCAAGGAGGATATGATTAATCTTTTAAGGAAGTAAAAAAAAGTCTTTTCATGGACATATGATGACCTAAAGGCATATGATGAGGAACTGTTTCAACATGAAATCCCATTGAAGGAAGATGCCAAGCCCTTTAGGAAATAGAAAAGGCCCATAAATCCCACCCTGTGGCCCAAGATGGAATAGGAATTGAAAAAGATGAAAGATGCTAGGATAATCAAACCCATTAGGCATTCTTCCATGGTTTCCAATCTAGTCCCTGTCAGAAAGAAGAATAGGGATATCAGGCTGTGTGTGGATTTCATAAATTTGAACATATCTTCCTTAAAAGACAACTATGCTCTTTCCAACATGGAGAATATGTTGCAGAGATTCACTAGATGTGAACTCATGTCCATGATGGATGGATTCTCTGGGTATAACCAAATTATGGTCAAAGAGTCATAGCTATTTAAGACTGCTTTTACCACACCATGGCGAACATATGTATATGTGAGGATTCCTTTTGGTTTAATGAATGCTGGGGATACTTTCCAGAGGGCCATGGATGTTGTATTCTAAGAATTCCTAGAAAAATTTCTTGAGGTCTATTAGGGTGATCTCACAGCCTATTCAAAGAAGGAATAACAACATTGTGAGCACCTAGAAAACATTTTTTAAAGAGCCTTAGAATTTGGGATTTCTCTCAATCCCAAGAAATGCATTTTTGGAGTGACATAAGGTAAGTTATTGGGTCACATTGTTTCAAAGGAAGGGGTTAGAATTGACCTAGATAGGGTAGCTACTATTGACATAGTTCCTATCCCAAGAAATGTTAAGGGAATTCAAGCCTTCTTCAGACAGGTAAATTTTCTCAGAAGATTTGTAACTAACTTTGCTGAGAAAAGTAGACCAATTTCAAAGATGTTGAAGAAGGATGCTAAAATGGAATGGGATGGGGAGGCCACCCAATATTTTCTATAGATTAAGAAAGCTATCAAAGATGCCCCTATCCTAAGAACTCCTGATTATTCAAATCCCATGAATATTTTTTTATTTGCATCTTGTCATACTATTGCTATTGTTTTGTTGGAGAAAAATGAGGAGGGGTTTGAGTGGCCTATTGCCTTTTTTAGCAAATCATTACAGGCTGCAGAGCTCAAATATGATATAACTGAGAAGAAGGCCTATGCATTGGTTAAGGTTGTGAAAGCTTTAAGATGTTATTTAATAGGCTCTATAGTAGTAGCTTATGTCCCCTCAGTGGTAGTTAAGGACATCTTTACTCAACAGGAGGTGTCAAGAAAAAGATGTCGATGGATCTTTAGGATTTAGGAGTTTAATATTAAAATCCAAATCACTAGGTTGGTTAGAGGGATGGTTTTAGCCAAATTGATGGCTAGTGAAAACTTGGATGCTAACCACATCAATACCCTAGAAGAAGAACATAGACCTTTCATTTGTAGCCTTGACAATTGTGATTGGTACACCAACATTATTTATTATTTGCAAAGACTGAATTGTCCATAGGGCATGGATGAGAATAAGAAAAGGACATTAAAATTACAAAAAATTTGTTTTTCCCTGATTAGAGATGAGTTGTGGTGGAGGAACCCTAAAGGAATTTTACTAAAATGTATTGACAAAGAACAAGCAGCCAGGATCATGGAAGAGATGCATGATGGAGTGTGTGGTGGCCATTATATGGAAAGAAATACAGCACATAATATTTTAAGAGTAGGATTCTTGTGGCCAAGTATCTTCAAGGATGCTCATCAACTAGTTAGGAAATGTGATGCTTGCCAATGTTTCTCTGGTAAGCTAAAGTTCTCAGGTAATGTACCCCTTAAATCAGTGGAAGTTCAAGCCCCTTTTCAACAATGGGGTATTGATTTTATAGGAGAGATAGTTGCTAAGTATAGTGGAGGACATTCATGGATCATTTTAGCTACGGACTACTTTACTAAGTGGGTAGAAGAAATCCCCACTAAGAGAGATACCAGTAAAGTGGTAATTGATTTTTTATTAAAGAACATAATTACTAGATTTGGGTGCCTAAAGAAGATAATCTCCGATAATGCCATGTGTTTTAAATCTGAGGAGCATGTCAATTTTTGTGATGAATATGGTATTCAAACATCTTACTCTACACCTTGCCACCCACAAGGAAATGGCTAAGCTGATTCCACTAATAAGAGCCTCCTCAAGAATATTAAAATAATTTTGGATACAAACAAGAAGGCATGGGATTCAAAGTTAACATTGGCATCCTGGGAAGATAGGGTGACATCAAAAAAGGCCTTAGGATGTGCACCTTTTGATCTAGTCTATGGGATCCAAGAAAGGATTCCTCAAAATAATCTGATGTAGATGTACAAGTTTTTTCAAAATCTATGATGATGATATTGATAATGACATGCAATTGAGGATTGATGACCTGGTGGAATTAGATGAAGATAGGAGGGAGGCTTCTATGAAAAATGCTAAGCTTCGATTGGAGATGAAGAAATTGTATGATAAGAAGGAAGTCTCAAGACTGTTTGATGTGGGAGATTATGTTCTCATGTGGGATGCTAGATTGGAAGACAAAGGAAACATGGAAAATTTGAACCAATTTGGCTGGGACCTTATATTATCCATGAAAGGTATGGGAAAAACTCATATTTATTAAAAGGTGTTTCTGGAAACATTTTAGAATTTCTATTTCATGGACAGTTCTTGAAGTTATACTTCTCCTGAAGTCTAATTATCCATGAACATTAGGTTTGTTTATATAGTGTGTTTTTGCAGGTGTTTTCTTTATGTCTTGGTTTAGTTTTCTTTCCTGTTGTTTGAGTAGTTTTGTTTACCAGTAGGTTGGTCTAGGTTGGTCGTTCCAGTAGTTAGAAAAGGCTTCAATTAAATAGTCAGCAGATCTTGTTTCATTAGACGGTTGACTTAATTGCTTAATCTCAACATGATCGACATCTATCCTATAAGCAATTAAGTCCGAGCAATGGATATCTTTGGAGTAACATGGGCTCTGTCACAGATAGTTTGATGGAGATTAAAACATAGACAGGTCTAACAGTTGACTTGATTGCTTATGGCGAAGATGCGCATCATCTAAAGTATAATACATTAAGCGGTGGTGACATGTGGAAATTGGTGGGCCTAGGTATTATGATTGGTTGTTGATTAAAGTGCAGAAAGATTTCTCTTGATCCAACAGAAGACTTAGTGACTTATCCCAAAGATACACAAGGTCTATTAGTTAAGCCATTAAGCCATGATGTTGCATGTCCTGATGATAATGTGTATTCGATTAATAGTAAAGGTGATCGCAGGTTAAAAGGAGGATAATCTAAAGAAGATCTAATGACTGACTTGATCGCTTAACATCAAAGTAAATGCGATCTATCACTTAAGAGATTAAGCCGTGACGCCACATTTCCTAGTGGGTCCGGCTGAGGCCATAAAGAAGGAACTAAAGGTGAAGAAAGTGTAGAATGATCCAATGGTCGAATTAATCACTTAAATGCAAAGTGATCAACATCTAAAGGATAAGTTATTAAGTCATGGTGATGTGTGGCAGATGGTGGGCCCTATACAGTGTAGAGATAAGTTAAAGAATGTGTAGTTTTAGAAAGATTAAATGGCTCGCTTAATCACTTAAAGGAAAGATGCGTGAGATCTAGCATCTAAGCCATTAAGCAGTGTTGACGCATGTCCAAGTTGATGAGTTACGGCCACAGTTAATAAAATCAAGGTAAATTAACTTGTGGCCAGGTTAAGATAGATCTGACGGTTGACTTGATCACTTATATGAAGAAGAGTCATGAGATCTATCATTTAAGTGATCAAGTCATGCTAACATGTGTCCTAAATGAATAGTTTCTTTCCTAGAATAAATGAGAGCCACCCGATGAAGGAGATGTTGTTGAAGATCTACGATCCAAATTCAAAGTTCTAAAAATGGTCGTCAGTGAAACATTAGACCGTGAGTTTCAAACTAGGTGAATTGATTGCCAAATGTGTGGCCACTTCAATAGAATTCAATGTGATAGACTGATTTGATTGAAGGCATATAATTCATTTCTTAAGCTTGAAGCTTCCATACTCATCAAATTCATTCAAGCGAAGATCAGAATTGCAGTGATATTGAGCCCTTTGTGAAAAATTGCACAATGGGTAAGTCTTCTATGATACAGTAGAAATTAATACTTTCAGTAAGGTTTGGAATTTTGAAAAAATTACAGAATTGTTAATATAATCTGAAAATCATTCCCGTAAGAAACCCTAGATTCAGAAAAAGGACCCTACGATTGAATTCTCTAGAAATGTGGAGCACAAAGTTAGAAATGTACGAGATGAACTTATACAACAATTGTGTGGGTCTACAAATGATGCTACCCAGATTAAAAGAATTGTTCCAGTACATCCTCATTTTAGGGTCAGGAAGGGTTTGTATGATATGGGTAGATGGGCCAAAGATGCCAAGACTAGCACAAGTAGTTTAAATTTGTTCAAAACTTCTTGTATCTAGAGGAATGCTCCCTCCCCACATTGTAATATATAGGATCTAG
Source organism: Thuja plicata (assembly GCA_018584345.1). Taxonomy (NCBI): domain Eukaryota; kingdom Viridiplantae; phylum Streptophyta; class Pinopsida; order Cupressales; family Cupressaceae; genus Thuja; species Thuja plicata. The sequence goes on from MU223535.1 coordinate 2,876,966, forward strand.
ATGTGGGCACATTGATAGTTCCAAGAGTATTCATTGATATAGACCTATTAATTTTAATAGCCAACACATATGACAGAGTATCCAGGGTCTTGAGGGATACAAAGGGGAATGTGTTGCTATCTGTCACAGCCGATGAGATCAAAAAGGTGTTTAGTTTAAGTGACCTCTCAGTTCAAATGGATGATATTGATTTTGACCATTTCAAAGAGGTATACTAGACTCAAAAAGAGTACTATAGGAATGAAGCCTTGAAAGGTTATTTCAATAAGATAGGGAATTTGATTGTAGTAGGCCCAAATACACCAGAGCCTTTTAAACTAGACTATTTTAATAGAAAGGATAGGGGAATGTATAGTTCTTTGTGCCATGTGCTAGGAGAAGATGAGGAAACAATGATGCATGTCCATTTCATGTTTATGGTTGTTCATATTTTGCATCCCCAACTATCAGTATTTTTTTATTATGCTACCTACATTGCTGAGTTAATACATCAAGGTCTGATAGGTATTAAGGATAAGAAGATACTCAAGCCAATGGGGTGGTACTCCTTGATGATGTATATGATTTTGTTTAACAATGTTGATTACTTTGAAGAAGAAATGGACCTAACCAAATTTCAGGATGATGAAGATATACATGTCTATTTGTGGAGTGCTAACTTGTCTTGGGATAGGAAAGAGGCCAATTTCATAAAGTTTGACAGATCTTTGCTTCTAGACTTAGAGCATTATTATGTAAGGATAACCCTGGGATTGATGCATATGTACTCATACTTTTGAGACCTTTGAAATATGCCCTAGAATTTAAAATTGTCCACAATTTGGGTGATTTTATTTTATACCCTATTTAAACTGTCATTAGGGTTTATGGTATCAAGGGACCCCCAAATATTCTTCCTTGCAGAGTTCCACTAAAGATTGGTCTGGCAGAGATTCTTAGGAAACTAGGTGGATTGCAAGAAGAAGCCTTAATAGGCAAAATGAAAGGAAGCATTTTCCCTACTCTTACTAGAGTCCATGATTTTATCATTACAAAGGGGGGATGGACCCAATTTGATAAATACCTAGAGCTATACCATTTAGCAACATCTCTGGTAAGGTGTGCATATAATGAAGCTTTTATCATTGACATGTTCAGGAAGAGAACCAAATGTCTGGCACTAGATCATCAGTTCAATTTTCCAGAGGATATCATAAGGAATGAGTTTGATCTGCTTGAACAAGAGATTAAGAAAGAGAAGTGGTTAGTTTATAAAAAATCTTCTGATTTTATCCATAAATTTAATAGATCTTATGATCCCTTGAAGGAATTTGTATCCTGGGAAAAGAAAATAGAATATTTGATGAATATGTTTGAGGACATAATTCCATCCCTGGATCAGAAGAAAAAGAAAGTGATGGAAGCAGAGATAGAAAAGGCCAAATCTGTTTTGAGTAGGATGTCACAAGGAAGGGTTGTCCCACCAGGGAGGTATGTGGTATACCATCAAAAGGGTTACAACACATTTTTTTCCCAAAGATGAGAAGGCATCTCAAAAAAAGGGAAAAAGGCCAATGGATACCAGTGCCAAGACTTTTCCATCCCCAAAAAGGCAGAGGTTAGAGGGAAAAGAGAAACAACAGGGTGTGTCTATTCCCCTTCTTAGTCACCCCTACATATGGATGACCAAATTATTTCTAAGCAATTGGTAAGAATGGGAAATACTTAACATATTTTTGTCATAGCCTAGGGGCTACAAGAGTGAGTGCCAAAGGAACCCAAGCATGCAACACTAGATCTTACAGTAGTAGAATTTGCAGGGAAAGAACTAGACCCTATTACCAAACATGCCAATGAGGAATTTTTATCTGATGATCAATTTTTTAAGGCTAGGGCCTTCATCCAATTCCTGTGGAGAGTTCACATCGATGATTTCAAAGAAGAATGTCAAAATTTGCAAGAAGGTCAACCTAACAAGAGCAAAGAAGACATTGGAAAGGAAGTGAAACAGGAGATGATGACCAAATTTGATTAGATAACCCCTGGAGAGGGCAGGGAGTTAGTAAAGGAAAAGGGAGTCATCATCTTGCCTCAATGGGATCTTGCTGATGCCATTATATTTGATGCTATAAGGAAATAGGCTAAACCATTGCACACTAGTGAGACATCAATTGGTGCCCAATTCAATGAAGATCATGCAACACTTGCAATATAGTCTTTGAAAAGGAAAGATAAAAGGAAAATTAATGAGGATGATCAAGTTGAGCATACAGGTAGCCTCATTTGAAGAGAGTCTCGGATACCTTAGGGGTAGAAGAAGCTAACCTCACTCTGAAAACAACAAAATTAAGCTTGAAGGTAGCTGAGAAACAAGAAGATGCTTTCAAGATCCTAACAGAAAAGTATGAGGTTGTCATGAAGGATTATAATGATGAAAAGATCAAATATATTGAAAAGGACAATAGAATTTCCTTCCTTGATGGAAGACAAATAGTTCAATTTGTGCCTCAGAGGATGATTACATAAGATCCTCACCAACCATCCTCATCAAGCCCTATGATAACTTACCCTCCTTCCCTTGCACCATCAAACCCAATGACACAAGCGGAGTTGGAGCAATAAAAATCAAGATTGATTGCTAAAATATCAGAGCTGGAGAAATAAAAGAAGGAATGGGTTGAACAATCTATAGCTTTGAAGGAAGAGGAGGCATGGGTGAAGCAGAAATATGATGACAAAATAAATAAAACCCTCAGGCATTGCACCCATTAATCAGTTCCTATGCACAGGGGAAGAAAATTGTCAACATATTGAATGAATACAATGTAGATAACGACAATTTGGATCAAATGGTGAATAGGTGGAAGCGAAAGAGAGAATAATTGAAATTCTTCCACACCACATGCAAAGAGGAAAGCAATGTTGACATTGTTTTAGCTGGTACTTATAAATGTGTCAAATTGCTAATAGACATGGATATAAGAAGGAGCATCGTCACAAGGAAGGTAATGGCCTTAAAGAGGGAATATTCAAAGATAGGTATGAGATGTTTCCTAATCTTTTTAAGAAAAATGGTGGTATAATATAATGTCTTATACCATAGGGATCTGATACCAAATATAATGTCCCCACCAGGGAACCCATAAGGATCAGGTCTAAAGTACAAAGATAACAATCAGATTTATTTTTTTAAAACATTACTAAGACTATTTTAGAAATGATGAAAATGAACATGTCCTTAAAGGTTCCCCTTAAATGATTTCCATGAATATTAAAAGATATTGATTCTATAAATTACAAAAATGAATTCATGTCCTTTCCTAATTTGCATTGTATTTAGATTTTTTTTTTAAAGGAGAAAGAAATAAATACATTGTACTTCTAAACATAATTTACCCTTTTCTTTAATTTCATTTCCAATTAACCTTGCCTACACATAATTCATTCCTATTACCGAAACATAAATAACTCTTACTTCTAGTTTTCATTTCAAGAGAGATAGGATATAAAATACATAATCACATTTCTTTATTACAACTTTTTGACTTCCAAATAAACATTCCCTTTGATGTTCCAAAATCTACCCTTCCCAAATTACATTGCTTTTCCTTTAATATTCAATACAAATACATCAAATTTCCCAAGGGATCACAACACATCTCTACATATTTGTTTACAATGGATAGTGGTACAAGAAACTTTTAAAGGAAATCTTCAACACTGAATAAATCTGAATCCAAGCCAAGACACGAACCACGAACAGTACCTCAAAGAGATTTTCCACCCAACCAAGTGAAACTTGTGAAGTTCCACCCCCGGTGCTAGGAGATAGATCTAAAGTACTCTCAAGGCCTAAGGAAATCTAAAGAAAAAGAACCATGTAATCAAATACCAAAAGATAAAAGGCATAAACAACAAAGCACCACCAGACTATGCACCAAAGGTTTAGGTTCTAGAATACTGCCTAGGTGAGTGTCATCACACAACCTGTGCATTGGGATCCTCCTTGGAAACCATGCAACACCAGTCCCCTCTCAAAGTTTTAGGATCCACCCTGGTAGTTACCCATGGTACTGGTACTCCAACAAGTCTATGTGGATTTAGCCATTAAACATGTATCTTTTATTATCTTTTGAAACCCCCCTCCCAATTTCATTTTTTTATGTTATCACTTGTTTACAAAGTCACCCATAGGATTCCCTGGCAACCAATTTGGGTTCCAACACCTATGGTGAGCCACTCACCTAGGGTATCTAGTTCCATACCGCAAAAACATACCAAAACAAAGAAAAACATCTCAAATGCTTTGATTCATATGCTAAAGAAACTCTCCTATTTACTCAAACCCTCAAGATGAGTCCTAATACTTAACCATGAGCAATATGAGGAAGATATAAAGGATGTCATATACAATACATACTAAGAACAAATTATTGTTCTACCATATGCAATATATTGAACATTTAAATGGGAAAAAGGAAGTAGACAAACAACAAGATCAAACTGGAAGATGCAGACCAAAATAAAAGAACAAAAACAATTGACAAAACATTTCCAAAATCTGCATAACATAGGGTAAAAATAACCATTTGCAGAACTTCCTGAAACATCCGAAAAAATACATACCTAAACTCCCTAATCTTCCCTGAAACCTAAATACACAAAATAAAGCATCCTATACATCTACAAAGAAAATATAACTCTCCCAGAGAGATTAAACAAAATTATATCATTATATAACATCATTCTTCCTGAATAAATAAAAACATTATTCCCCATGTTTTAGAAAAATTCTCACCACATAAAATTTTAGGAAAAGAATATTAAACATTATTAAATACACACACACACACACATACCAAAACATGAAAGGAGTATTTTTCTATGGTTACAAATCCTACCTAGGGTCTTGCGGAGAAACCTTTCCAAAGGTGAGCAACCTCTTCTTCCCATATGAACTAGCCCCTCCTTCCAAATTCCTGATGTCTTCTCTCCTTCCAGGTTGTATTTCTAAGTTTCTCCTGAGATAAAACTCCTCTTTCCTCCCAGATAAATCCTAACTCCAACTATTTCATAAATCTGAAATTTTCTTCTCCAAAAAGATTATTCAATTGTCTCCCCCATAAAACCCCAACTCCTCACATACTCCAAATATTAAAATCCATCCATATAGTTGGAGGGGTTTCTTTATGGGAAGAAATGGCTCCAACTAATATAGTTGGTTTTAAAAACATTAAAAAAATTCCCGAAAGCATAACTAAAGGTTTTATTTATATTTATTTACTTATTTAACTTACCAAGACCATAAAAGAAAAAAGGTGAAAATAATCCTCAAGGAATTCAAATAGCCCAATGGAAACTAACTAGCCTAACTACTAGGAGGTCTCAGGTTCAAAACTCCTAGGTAAGCTTAGTTTGACTTATTGAATTATTATTACTCTATCATATTTTATTTTGCAATTACAACATTAATTTTACAAGAATAAAGATATAAAAAACACCTTTCTATACAAATATGTGTGTGTGTGTGTGTGTGTGTGTGTGTGTGTGTGTGTGTGTGCGCACCCATATATACATACACATATATATTGCACAAATAAAGCATCAAATTGATATTTCAAAAGATAGAGAAGCATCATTCCTTAATATATAAATACAAATAATGAGACAAAGAAAATATACACTAAAGCATAAATCACCAAATCACAAAATCATAAAACTACTTAACCCCCNCCTCCCCCCCCCCCCCCCCCCACCCCCCAACTGAGGTGACTTCCTAAACAGGAACCTAAGTCAACAAGGTTTCCTTGAGAGTGATTTTGGAAATATCTCCACACAACAATGTTCGAGGGTTTTTTTAAGGCACGCTCAGACCTATGTAGCCAGGTGAAGTCGATGCCTGGTACCTGCATCCTGTATCACCAAGTCAAGAGAAACATCTGTACATATCTACAAATATGCAACCAATGTCAAACAAGGAGGGAGAGTGTGACATCACATGGATCTCCTATACAAGTGACTATGATTGGCTCTCCTCATCCTACAAAGACATCAGATATCATCAATATCAAGGCATAATTGGATTAGTATGGTTAGCTCCAAAAATAATCATTACTCCATAATGTAAATCAAGAATTGAATCATCTTTATAAGAAATACAATCAAATGTATGAAATAACATGTCCTAATAAAAAAATTTAAATCATTTTCTATCTTCCATAAAATATTTTAATTATCCAAACATATACTCATAATGTCTCATCAACTAAAAATAAACAAAACATAGAGTCCATAATGCTCAATATAGAAATCATGTATGCGCAAAATATCAAGATACTAGGGTGGGCATTACACTTTTCACTACCAGTCAGTTGACCATTGTACTATAGAGTTGTATCTTTTCATATCCTAGTGATTTGTATTACTCTTGAAAATGTATGAGGATAAGTGCTTAGAATTTGTTGATATCTGTGACCCGTGAAAACTTTCCATAACAAAAAATTTATTACTCAAGTTAGTGTGTATTTTCCCAGCTATTTTTTGGGTGGCAACTTGAAGAAATCTCTGCATCAGTGCTGAGTTACAATTAATCTGATACACCACTGTCTAACTATGAGTTACAAAAATACCAGATCCAAGATGAATAGTCACCCTGAGAAGTGAGATTCCATCCACTTCTAGATCTCGGAAATCAGTGAACAAAAATGCTAGTAGAGTTACTGCCCAAACCTGGAGGCAGAGAAGGAACATAAGAATGGATACTCTCATTCTTCCTGATCATGAAGAATAAAATGTAGAAGTTGAAAAAGAAACACAAACAAGATTGGGAGTCTATGGGGAGTATTACTCTCAAAGTGAAAGGGTTGATGATGTTCCTAGATATACTGGAAAGGTGGTTCGTGGTAAGTCTCAGGGACATGAGACAAGGTCTAGATCTAGAAGTACAGGTGAAGAGAATAGGAATTCTCCAAGTGATCTAAGTTCTCCCTCATCTGAAAGACCACATGCCCATCATCATAGAAGAGATAAGAACCCTAGAAATATTAGGGAAGCATATAAGGTAGAAGTCAACATTGAGACAAATAGAAGAGTTTCTGGGAAAGTTGGTAGGAGAGAAGACTAGAAACCCACTAGGTATAATAAGAAAGAATCAGATAAACCCTTGAGTTCTAAACCTAAGGATGATGATAACCTTAAGTTGATTCTGAATGCTTTAAAAAATTTAATGCATGGAGAGAATAGTTACAATAGGGTTTCAAATAATGATAAACCTTCCTATGGAAATTTCAACAGACAGCCTAGGATGCAAAACTATCCTTATACTACTCAGTGGAAAGATGGGAAACCTATTGTCCCACAGAAGAAGGATAAATCTGATGAAAAAACTCTTGATCCCCTACACAAAACCTCTGTAAATATGTGAAATGATAATCTCTGGTGTGTAGCTTGTCAGTCTCCACATAATCTTGAGTATTGTGTTATTGCTGCCAGAATTTATGCCATTGAAGAAAATGAAGAATATGAAGAGGAAGAATATGATGATAGTGGTTGTGATATGACTTCCTCACTGGTTAATGAAGAAACATATTATCAACCTGATGATTTTAACATACAGGATTGGGAGATTGATAATATGAGATGTAATGCTAAAGGATGTGATGAGACCCCTATTTTGAGAAGGCCATCTGATGAAGAAATTGCTGAGATCACAAAAAATATGGTTGCACAAACAAGGGGTAATTATGTTTTGAGAAATAGAGTAGTTGGAAATGCAGACAGCAAACCTGCTTGTATCTTTATCAAGGATACCCCAAATAGTACCAAGAGGCCACAAGAAAAGGAGAAATAGGCTGAAGGTACAAACAAAATTTTGATCAAAAAGGGAACAAACCTACTGGCCCAAGTATATATAAAGAAATGATGAAAATACTATAAATTCCCATACCTCATTCCAAAAAGGAGGATAAACCACATAAGGGAGATGAAAAAAAATTGACTACACAAGTAGAAGATGTGGATTACACAAATCAGACATCAAATATTTCTGATATAAAATACACCCCTGTGGATATGGGGAAACTTTTGTCTTAGATAACTGTTAAGGTACCTCTAATAGAAATGATGAGGATAGGAGAGCATAAAGAAAAAGCTCTGACATGGGTAAAGGGTGTTAGCTCTACCAAGATTATGTGACCAGAGAAAAATAAGAAAGTGTCTGACACTAAGGATAAATCAATAAATGAATCTAATGAGCTTGTATCAAAGATTCCTCAAATCTACTTGGATACCAATATTGTTAATACTACTTCAGAAACTGTTCATCCCTTTTTCTTGACATTTTTAATAAATGCTAAAATGCTAAAAAAATGCATGATTGAGTCGAGGGAATCTAACATTGTAATGCCTATAGAAGTCATGAGATCTATAGGATTGAAAGTGGATAGACCACATGGGAGATTCCAAGCTATGGATTCCAGAGAAGTTCCTGTCATAGGAACTATTAAGGCTTTGCCTTATAAATTGGCAGCTTTCCCAGACAAAGTGCTAACAATGAGTGTGTTGGTTGTAGACATTCCCCTCAATATGGAATGTTATTATCAAGAAAATGGATTGCATCTATGGGGTGAAGCATTCAATGTGATTTTTCATTTTCCACCTTCAACATCAATGGTAAGAACATCAAAGTATCAAGGGAAACCAAAACTCCTCATATGATTGAGGAGCAGGATGATAACAACATGAATTGTTTCTTGGATACTGAGATGGGGTCGTTTCAAGTGCAGGAAAGTCAAGCTGCAAGAAAATCACAACTTGCATTATTGTCAGAAGATGTAAATAATTTATCTAAACAAAATAATTTATGGATAATGTATTTTGATGGTGACAGTTCTAGGGAGGGGGCTGGTGCTGGAATTTTGTTGATATCTCCCTCTGGAAAAACCTTCAAATTTTCATTTTCTCTGATGTTTACTTGTACAAATAATGTGGAAAAATATGAGGCTCTGTTGATAGGTCTGAGATTAGCTACAAGACATGGAATCAAATGCATCAGATTTATTAGAGACTCTGCATTGGTAGTATCTCAGATCAAATACAAATATGCATCCAAGAACCATAGTTTGAAGTAGTACTGAAATGCAGTATGGGATGAGTTAGAAAATTCTGATGCATTTGGTATTGACTAGATGGATAGGAGCCATAATAGAATGGTATATTTTCTGGCTAACATCTCTTTAAGGACAAAAGACATTAATTTTGTTGGAATTTTTGAAATAGAAGTTCATACTAGACCTTCAATACCAGACAATGTGGATACCTGGCAAGTGTTTGATGATGATGATGTAGATATTCTGAGATTCTTGTATTGTGAGGAAGGTCTTGACAATAAAGAGATAAATTTCACCAAGTATGTGAAAAAATTGATGGAAAGGATACTGTCTTAGGGACTAGTTGTTTTATAAAGAGCCTTTAATACTAAGGTTAGACCATACTCTGTTACATGTGTAAAAAGATCTGAAGATTTCAAAGAGGTTAATGTGGGAACAGAGGAAATTCCTAACAAATTATTTAGTGGTAAAAAAATGTCACCCAAAGTCAAGGAGGATATGACTAATGTTTTAAGGAAGTACAAAAAATTCTTTGCGTGGACATATGATGACCTAAAGGCATATAATAAGGAACTATTTCAACATGAAATCCCATTGAAGGAAGATGCCAAGCCCTTTAGGCAAAAGCAAAAGGCCCATAAATCCCACCCTGAGGCCCAAGATGGAACAGGAATTGAAAAAGATGAAAGATTTTGGGATAATCAAACCCATTAGGCATTCTTCATGGGTTTCCAATCTAGTCCTAGTTAGAAAGAAGAATGGGGATATCAGGTTGTGTGTGGATTTCATAAATTTGAACATATCTTCCTTAAAAGACAACTATGCTCTTCCCAAAATGGAGAATATGCTGTAGAGAGTCACTCGATGTGAACTCATGTCCATGATGGATGGATTCTCTGGGTATAACTAGATTATGGTCAAAGAGTCAGAGCAGTTTAAGACTACTTTTACCACACCATGGGGAACATATGTATATGTGAGGATGCCTTTTGGTTTAATGAATGTTGGGGCTTCTTTCCAGAGGGCCATGGATGTTGTATTCTCATACTTCTTGCAAAAATTTCTTGAGATCTATTAGGATGATCTCATAGCCTATTCAAATAAGGAAGAGCAATATTTTGAGCACCTGGAAAAGATTTTTTAAAGAGCCTTAGAATTTGGGATTTCTCTCAATCCCAAGGAATGCATTTTTGGAGTGATATAAGGTTAGTTATTGGGTCACATTGTTTCAAAGGAAGGGGTTAGAATTGACCTAGATAGGGTAGCTACTATTGAAAGAATGCCTATCCCAAGAAATGTTAAGGGAATTCAATCCTTCTTTGGACAGGTAAATTTTCTCAGAAGATTTGTAACTAACTTTGCTGAGAAAAGTAGACCAATTTCAAAGATGTTGAAGAAGGATGCTAAAATGGAATGGGATGGGGAGGCCACCCAATATTTTCCAGAGATTAAGAAAGCTATCAAATATGCCTCTATCCTGAGAACTCCTTATTATTCAAAGCCCATGAATATTTTTTTATTTGCATCTTGTCATGCTATTGTTGTTGTTTTGTTGCAGAAAAATGTGGACAGATTTGAGCAGCCTATTGCCTTTTTTAGGGAATCATTACAAGATACAGAGCTCAAATATGATATAATTGAGAAGAAGGCCTATGCATTGGTTAAGGTTGTGAAATATTTCAGATGTTATTTAATTGGTACTATAGTAGTAGCTTATGTCCCCTCAGCAGCAGTTAAGGACATCTTTACTCAACAGGAGGTGTGAGGAAAAAGATGTAGATGGATCTTTAGGATTTAGGAGTTTAATATTGAAATCCAAATCACTAAGTTGGTTAGAGGGATGGTTTTAGCCAAATTTATGGCTAGTAAAAACCTGGATGCTAACCACATCAATACCCTAAAAGAAGAACATAGACCTTTCATCTGTAGCCTTGACCATTGTGATTGGTACACCAACATTATTTATTATTTTCAAAGAATGAATTGCCCACAAAGCATGGATGAGAATAAGAAAAGGACATTAAAATTACAAGAAATTCATTTTTCCCTGATTAGAGATGAGTTGTGGTGGAGGAACCCTAAAGGAATTTTACTAAAATGTATTGACAAAGAACAAGCAGCCGAGATCATGCAAGAGATGCATAATGGAGTGTATGGTGGCCATTATATGGCAAGAACTACTGCACATAAGATTTTAAGAGAAGGATTCTGGTGGACAAGTATCTTGAAGGATGCTCATCAACTGGTTAGAAAATTTGATGCTTGCCAATGTTTTTCTGGTAAGCTAAAGTTCTCAGGTAATGTACCCCTTACATCAGTGGAAGTTCAAGCCCCTTTTCAGCAATGGGGTATTGGTTTTATAGGAGAGATAACTGCTAAGTCCAGTGGAGGACATTCATCAATCATTGTAGCTACTGACTACTTTACTAAGTGGGTAGAGGAAATCCCCACTAAGAGAGCTACCAGTAAAGTGGTAATTGATTTTTTATTAAAGAACATAATTACTAGATTTGGGTGCCCAAAGAAGATAATCTTTGATAATTCCATGTGTTTTAAATCTGAGGAGCATGTCAATTTTTGTGCTGAATATGGTATTCAGACATCTTACTCTACACCTTGCCACCCACAAGGAAATGGCCAAGCTAAGTCTACTAATAAGAGCCTCCTCAAGATTATTAAAACAATTTTGGATACAAACAAGAAGGCCTATGATTTAAAGTTAACATTGGTAGTCTAGGCAGATAGGGTGACATCAAAAAAGGCCATAGGATGTGCACCTTTTGATCTAGTCCATGGGATACAAGCAAGGTTGCCCCAAAATAATTTGATGTAGATGTACAATTTTTTTCAAATCTATGATGATGATATTGATAATGATATGCAATTGAGGATTGATGACCTGGTGGAATCAGATGAAGCCAGGAGGGAGGCTTCTATGAACAATTCTAAGCTTCAATTGCAGATGAAGAACTTGTATGATAAGAAGTTAGTCTCAAGATAGACTGATTTGGGAGATTATGTTCTCATGTGGAATGCCAGATTGGAAGACAAAGGAAACATGGAAAATTTGAACCAATTTGGCTGGGACCTTATATTATCCATGAAAGGTATGGGAAATACTCATATTTATTAAAAGGTGTTTCTGGAAACATTTTAGAATTGTCAGTTCATGGACAGTTCTTGAAGTTATACTTCTCCTAAAGTCTAATTATCCATGAACATTAGGTTTGTGTATATAGTGTGTTTCTGTAGGTGTGTTCTTTATGTCTTGGTTTAGTTTGCTTTCCTGTTATGTGAGTAGTTTTGTTTTCCAGTAAGTTGGTCTTCTCCCCCCTGAGATTCTGAATTCTTGTAACACCTACAAGAGGTATTCATCCCTAGAAAGAGCCACTGCTAGGTCTATTTAATTTTTTTTTCAAACAATGAGTCCCTGGTCTATTTTTACAAAGAATCTTTTGAGGATACTTGAAAAACCCTTTTTTCCATGTCTCATAGTGTAAAGTTTGGTCCTAAAACACTAAGCGTCAAAATGGTTTATAATTTTGTACTAATTTTTTCCACTTAAGTCATGTGTCTTGCATGTGTTCTTTTAAAGGATGTTTGCATTTAACAGATTGTAATTTTCCTAATGCTGTGATCCCTTATTAGCCCTAAGTCTAAAGTCTACAAGTGCTTTATTAAACCCACTATCTATCGAGCTAAAGTGTTTTGATCTAACAACCCACTTAATAGCTTATTCCCAAGATGTGCAAGATCTATCAGTTAAGCCATTAAGCGGTAGTGCCATGTGTCTTTGGTGGGTCCAGTAGTCAGAAAAGGCTTCAATTAAATAGTGAGAAGATCTTGTTTCATCAGATGGTTGACTTAATTGCTTAATCTCAACATGATCGACATCTATCCTATAAGCGATTAAGTCTGAGAAATGCATGTCTTTTGAGTAACATGGGCCCTGTCATAGGTAGTTTGATGGAGATTAAAGCATAGATAGATATAATAGTTGACTTGATCGCTTATGGTGATGATCGCACCATCTAAAGTATAAGCCATTAAGCGATGGTGACATGTGGCAATTGGTTGGCTCGAGTATTATGATCGGCTGTTGATTAAAGTGAAGAAAGATTTCTCTTGATCCAATAGATGACTTAATGGCTTATCCCAAAGATACGCAAGATCTATCAGTTAAGCCATTAAGCCATGATGTCACATGTCCTGATGATAATGTGTATTCCATTAATAGTAAAGGTGATCGCAGGTTAAAAGGTTGACAATCCAAAGAAGATCTAACGACTGACTTGATCGCTTAACAAGAAAGTAAACATGATCTATCACTTAAGAGATTAATTTGTGACACCACGTGTCCAAGTGTGTCCAGCTGAGGCCGTAAAGAAGGAACTAAAGGCAAAGAAAGTGAAAAATGATCCTATGATTGACTTAATCACTTAAAGGCAAAGCGATCAACATCTAAAGGATAAGTTATTAAGTCATGGTGATTCATTGCATAGGATGGGCCCTGTACAACGCAGAGATAAGTTAAAGAAGGTGTAGTTTCAAAAAGATCAGATGACTCGCTTAATGACTTAAAAAAAAGATGCGCAAGATCTAGCATCTAAGTCATTAAGAGGTATTGACTCATGTCCAAGTTGATGAGTTATGGCTGCAGTTAGTAAACTCAAGGTAAAATAACTTGTGGCCAAGTTAAGATAGATCTGACGGTTGACTTGATCGCTTATGGAGTAGATTCATGAGATCTATCATTTAAGTGACCAAGTCATGCTGACACGTGTCCTGAATGAATAGTTTTTTCTCAGATTAAATGAGAGTCACCCGATGAAGGAGATGTTGTTGAAGATCTACGATCAAAATTCAAAGTTCTAAAAATGGTCGTCAGTGAACCATTAAACTGTGATTTTCAAACTAGGTGAATTGATTACCAAACATGTGGCCACTTCAGTTGAATTCAATGTGATAGGCTGATTTGATTGAAGCCATATAATTCATTTCTTAAGCTTAAAGCTATCATAATCATCGAAGTCGTTCAAGAGAAGATCAGAATTGCAGTAATTGAGCCCTGTGTGAAAATTTTCACAAGGGATAAGTCTTCTATGATACACAAGAAATTAATGCTTTCAGTAAGGTTTGGAATTTTGAAAAAATTTCAGAATTGTTAATATAATCTGAAAATCATTCCCATAAGAAACCCTAGATTCAGAAAAAGGCCCCTAGGATTGAATTCTCTGGAAATGTGGAGTATAAAGATAGAAATGTACAAGATGACCTTATACAACAATTGTGTGGGTCTACAAATGATGCTACCCAGATTAAAATAATTGTTCTAGTACATCCTCATTTTAGGGTCAGAGAGGGTTTGTATGCTATGGGTAGATGGGCCAAAGATGCAAAGACCAGCACAATTACTTTAAATTTTTTCAAAACTTCTTGTATCCAGAGGAATGCTCCCTCCCCGGATTGTAATATATGGGATCTATATATGGGCACATTGATAGTTCCAAGAGTGTTCATTGATATAGACCTATTAAATTTAATAGCCAACACATATGACAGAGTATCCAGGGTCTTGAGGGATATAGAGGGGAATGTGTTGCTGTCTGTCATAGCCGATGAGATTAAAAATGTGTTCAGTTTAATTGACCTCTCAGTTCAAATGGATGATATTGATTTTGACCATTTCACAGAGGTATACTAGACTCAGTAAGAGTACTATAGGAATGAAGCCTTGAAAGGTTATTTGAATAAGATAGGGGGTCTGATTGTAGTAGGCCCAAATACACCAGAGCCTTTTAAACTAGAGTATTGTAATAGAAAGGATAGGGGAATGTATAGTTCTTTGTTCCATGTGCTAGGAGAAGATGAGGAAATAACGATGCCTATCCATTTCATGCTTATGGTTGTTCAGATTTTGCATCCCCAACTATCAGTATTTTTTATTATGCTACCTACATTGCTGAGTGAATGCATTAGGGTCTGATAGGTATTAAGGATAAGAAGATACTCAAGCCAATGGGGTGGTACTCCTTGATGATGTATATGGTTTTTTTTAACAATCTTGATTACTTTGAAGAAGAAATGGACCTCACCATATTTTAGGATGATGAAGATATGCTTGTCTAGTTGTGGAGTGCTAACTTGTCTTGGGATAGGAAAGAGGCCAGTTTCATAAATTTTGATAGATTTTTCTTCTAGACTTAGAGCATTATTGTGTAAGGATAACCCTAGGATTGATGAAGATGTACTAATACTTTTGAGACCTTTGGAATATGCCCTAGAATTTAAAATTGTCCACAATTAGGGTGATTTTATTTTATACCCTGTTTCAACTGTCATTAGGTTTTATGGTTTTAGGGGAACCCCAAATGTTCTTCCTTACAGAGTGCCACTAAAGATTGGTCTGGCAGAGATTCTTAGACAACTAGGTGGATTTCAAGAAGAAGCCTTAATAGGAAAAATGAAAGGAATAATTTTCCCTACCCTTACCAGAGTCCATGATTTTATCATTACAAAGGGGGGATGGACCCAATTTGATAAATACCTAGAGCCATACCATTTAGCAACATCTGTGGTAAGGTGTGCAGATAATGAAGGTTTTATCATTGACATGTTCAGGAAGAGAACCAAATGCCTGGAACTAGATCATCAGGTCAATTTTCTATAGGATATCATAAGGAATGAGTTTGATCTGCTTGAACAGGAGATTAAGAAAGAGAAGTGGTTAGTTTATAAAAAATCTTCTGATTTTATCCATAAATTTAATAGATCTTATGATCCCTTGAAGGAATTTGTATCCTGGGAAAAGAAAATAGAATATTTGATGAATATGTTTGAGGACATAATTCAATCCCTGGATACCAGTGCCAAGACTTTTCCATCCCCAAAAAGGTAGAGGTTAGAGGGAAAAGAAAAACAACAGGGTGAAATCTATTCCCCTTCTCAGTCACCCTTGCATATGGATGACCAAAGTATTTCTGAGAAATTGTTAAGAATGGGAAATACTAAAAATATTTTTGTCACAGCCTAGGAGCTACAAGAGTGAGTGCCAAAGGCACCCAATCATGCAACACTAGATCTTACAGTAGCATAATTTGCAAGGAAAGAACTAGACCCTATTACCAAACATGCCTATGAGCAATTTTTATCTGATGATAAATTTGTTAAGGCTAGGGCCTTCATCCAATTCCTGTGGAGAGTTCACATCGATGAGTTCAAAGAAGAATGTCAAAATTTGCAAGAAGGTCAACCTAACAAGAGCAAAGAAGACATTGAAAAGGAAGTGAAATAGGAGATGATGACCAAATTTGATTAGATAACCCCTGGAGAGGGCAGGGAGTTAGTAAAGGAAAAGGGAGTCGTCATCTTTCCTCAATGGGATTTGGATAATGCCATTATATTTGATGCTACAAGGAAAGAGGCTAAACTAGTGTACACCAGGGAGACATCGATTGGTGCCCAATTTAGTGAAGATCATGTAACACTTGCAATATAGTTTTTGAAAAGGAAAGATAAAAGGAAAATTAATGAGGATGATCAGGCTGAGCATATAGGTAGCCTCATAGTGAAGAGAGTCTTAGATACCTCAGGGGTGGAAGCAACTAACCTCAATTTGTGCCTCAGAGGATGATTACACAAGATCCTCACCAACCATCTGTTGGAAAGTGCCAATGCAAGCAATTGTTATTTTGTCATTGATGTCAAACCTTAATTGGTGAGACTATTGTTATCTATTTGAGTACCATATCTACTAATGATGAAGAAGGTTTAACAAGAAGACCAAGTTAATTGTTGATTTAAGGAAACTAAAAGGGTACTTGATCATTTGGCACTTTGGCAAAGTAATTAGTTGTTTATCTTTCAAAGATAGTTTTTCTGGCTATTCTGTGTCGAGCAAGTTTGGCTTGTGCCGAGCAAAGTTTCTTGTGCTGAGTAAAGTTGCTTGTGACGAGAAAAAAGTTTCTCAATGCCGAGCACCATTGAAATTGCCGAGTGGAAACAATGATGTTGGCCGATTTAAAGTGATTGGATTAATGATGAGATTTGAGATCTCTAGCCGACTTAGTTGATTTTATTGGGATATGTAATGTTAATTAAAGATTGATCCACGTCATTTAATGTATGGGTAACTATAATTAATGCATGGTTTCAATATTTAATTAGAGACTAGTTTGGAGAAGTAAATGTAATGCAAAGATGGAATGATCCATTGGATCTGACCTAACCTAAGATCTACGATCTTGTTTAAGCGACAAAATATTTATCTAACCTAGACAGAGAAGTATATGATAACCTCAAGGGGTTATTCATTGTGTGTGGATGAATTTATGTGTATGCAAAAGGTTTGCATAGTTGATTCACTGTTTCGCATGATCTAGCAAAAAAGGCAAAAAGGCAGAAGCAGAAATTTGCATTTGTGATTGCTTGACGGATTTCCAAGAAGATCAAAAGGTTGAAATGACAATGCAGGCTATCCAATAAGTTAACATCAGAGCTGTAATTGGATCTAAATTTGCAAAGTAAGTTGTATGTATCAGATCACAAACTATTGATTACTTTCTTACCATTGTATCAATTAAATCCTTTAACAAGGTTGACTTAACAGTCATTTGTATAATGTAGACACCCTAAAATGGAAAGGCTTGCGACTTTACATTAAAAACACTAATTTTCATCTATTAATTAATGGTTTCGTAATCATTAATTAATCATCTATTTTCTTCTAAATTCATTTCTCAAATCATCTAATCCAATCCCCAAAATTA
>MU223535.1:2938957-2974233 GCA_018584345.1 Thuja plicata
TTTATGTTTTGATGTGTATGTTTTTACACCCCCCCCCCCCTTAAGACATCCCCTTAAGACAATTTGAATAGATTAGTTACTTACATAAAAATCACTCTAAAATATGAAATAACTCATTTATATATGAAAAGTCTAAAATTAACATGTATTTAACTCATTCACATGTATTTAACATACATACATATATGAAATGACTAAAATTAACATGTATATATGTAATTTCTAAAATATGAAATAACTCATTCACATGTATAACATACATACATATATGAAATGATAAAAATGAACATGTATATATGTAATGTCTAAAATATGAAATAGCATACCAACATATAACATGTAAATGTATAGGTCTGAAATAACATGTAGATGAAATTTCTAGAATATAGATGTGTTTGAAATAACATGTATATATATGAAATCTCTACAATATATCTGTGAAACATGAAATATGTAAAATAGCATATGTGCTCAACTAGGACCATATCCTGATTCGTGACCTGATGATGGTCCACCTCCTCATGATCTCTATGTGCAATAAAAGAAATATATGTGTCATGCATACACACATGTATAATAAATTAAATACTTATGATCATAGAAAAATTAAGTTTGAAAAAACATATAAATTTACCTGTCTGTCATGATGCACAGGATCGCCAGGAGTCTATAAATCTCCATATCCACGCTTCATACTGTCTAGAATACTTTGGAGAACATGTATATATATTAAAATAAAATTTTTAATTCAAATTATTTATACATTTACATGTGTAATTTTTTTAAATACATCAAAATTTAAATAAATATATACTGTAGCAGCATGTAATGCTCTCCCGATATCGCTCAACTTTGAATCATGTAAGGACACATCACCAGGATCAATATGTTCATGTAAGGACACCTTTAAGGGATCAATCTGGTCATTTGTAAGAAAGCTAGTAAAATTTTGACAAACTGGACCTGCTGAAGTGACCTAGGTAGACTGGTGAGGTGCATCCTTGTCAATTGTTGTCTGATGAGGAGTTGTAGGTGGTGCAGGAATATCCTCCTATCTTTGTGCACCTTGAGAACCTTATCCTATAGATCTACTAAGAATGTTGGGGATAAATGATGGGACATCCTTGAGAGGAACCCTATTGATAATTTGTAAAGCCTGATATGTGCAAAGTAGATCACTGGATAAACATACACTGTACGACACAACTGGTCCAAATATGATATAGCTACAACCTCAAAGGGAGATGGTATATCTACTATATGGTATGGATCATCACTAGAGGATGCATCTTGTGCAGGTGGAGGAACGCCAGAATGGGAACACAACATGTATCTCCATAAATGATCAGATGAAATCTCATGAACCTGTGTCACAATACTCGCAATACTATAAAATACATCTTTCCTAATCCTGTCATGAGGTACACTATGTCCTGCAGCTGTCACTTCTAACCTTTTGGTATGACCAAAAGGTTTGGACCCACCTTTTCTTTCTTATTAGTAGGCACTGGGGCATTAGGCCCTCTGAATATATTTGATAATCTCCCCCTCCCCTGCCTAGCATGACCAATAAAATCTGTGTAATCAACGTCATGATGCAAATGAAATTCTGAAAACAATTATTTATAGAAATATAGTGGAAGCTCATCCTTTTGGGGCCACCTATGATGAGCATCCAACCATTGAGGATATATAGATGGTGCAACAAGTTTATCCTCACATTGAGCAGTCATATAACCTCTGATCTGAGCTCTGTCTTGGTAATGAGGAAACATGGTCTTCACCATAGTGGTGGAGACCTCTGAATCGACCTGTCTATACTTCACATCACTAGTAACACTGTGGGAGAGAGAAGCATAGAATGTATCAATAGATATAATATCGTAAGGGTTGTATGATTGAACTGTGTCAATC
The DNA here is from genome assembly GCA_018584345.1 of Thuja plicata. Taxonomy (NCBI): domain Eukaryota; kingdom Viridiplantae; phylum Streptophyta; class Pinopsida; order Cupressales; family Cupressaceae; genus Thuja; species Thuja plicata. The sequence continues at coordinate 2,940,872 of MU223535.1, forward strand.
ATACGAACCAGATCCTCTCTAATGATCTTCACCCTATCTCTATTAGGGAGGGTGGTGGATGACTGGATCCTTTGATCAAGAACCTCAATAGCTCATGTCAATTGAGCTATGGTACTAGTGAATAAGTGTTCCCTGCCCTCTTGAGAGATATAAAATCTATGATAAGAGAGGTCACTACCACCCCCTAGTACACTAGCATCTCCAGAATCTATAGGTGATGCTCCTCTACCTAATGCTATGTGATAGAAAAAATAGATCTATATGCTCGAAAGTATAAAGAAAAATATATGTAGATCTTTGCACATGTACATGGTCCAATTATAATTTAATTATATATCTTTAAACACATGTGTTAAAAATAAATATACTTGAAAACACTTGAATGCATATACATTTGAAAGAAAAATGATTTAAAATCATATTTACATACATGTGCACATATTTTCTAATGAAAAGACGTTTTGAGTTATGGTTCAATTTTGTCTCTAGGTTTACAACTAGCCTAGTTGAATGTAGATTAATGTTGAATGTTTAGGTTTAGGGATAAACTTGGTTTATTTGTCAATTAGGTTTAGGGTTAATTTTTTTTTGGTTAGCCCATTAATGTTGGTTTCTAGTGTTCTAGTTGAAGGTCAGGGTTCATGTGTTGGTTTAACATGTTAGGGCTTATGTTGGTATTTAATACGTGCTCTAGTTGAAGGTTAGGGTTCATGTTGGTTGAAAAGGTTATGGTTAATTTCTCAATTGGGTTTAAGGATCTAGTTTCAAATTAGGTTTACATGGTTAGGGTTCATATATGTTTGTTTAGTGTTAGGGTTTATGGTGGTTAACATGTTCTAGTTTTATGTTAGCTTCTAGCTAATGTCATGTCATGATAAATAAAATAAATAAAAGATAAAAATTGAATACATGTATGTTCGAAAGAAAAATTTAATTTAGCAAGTTAAGGTTTATGTTAATTTATGTTTCAGTTTCATGTGTTGGTTTCATTTTAGGTTTCATGTTAGGGATCAATATGGTTAGGGTTTCATGTTAGGGTTCATGTTAAGGTTTATGTTAAAATTTATGTTTCAGTTTCATGTTAGGGTTCAAGATGTTGGTTTCATATTAGGGTTTCACATGTTAGGGTACAATGTTATGTTTTTAATACATGAATGTTGTAATACTAATGTTTTCTAATGTCTTGTAGCTCATTTTCCTAAGGTTTTCTTACGATTCTTTTTAGGGTTAAATATGGTTAGGGTTTCATGTTAGGGTTCAATATGGTTAGGGTTTCATGTTAGGGTTCAATATGGTCAAGGTTTCATGTTAGGGTTAATGTTAGAGTTTATGTTGATTTATGTTTCAATTTCATGTTAGGGTTAATTTGTTAGAGTCTATGTTGATTTATTTTTCATTTTCATGTTAGGGTTAATTTGTTAGAATTTATGTTGATTTATGTTTCAGTTTCATGTTGGTTTTATGTTTTGTAACATTTTCCTAAGGTTTTGAAACATATGTAATAAAGATAAATTAATTAACTAAATAACATTTTCCTAATGTAAAATTTTCCTAATGTAATTGTAGACACCCTAAAATGGACAGACTTGCGACTTGACATTAAAAACACTAATTTTCATCTATTAATTAATGGTTTTTTAATCGTTAATTAATCATCCATTTTCTTCTAAATTCATTTCATCTATTAATTAATGGTTTTTTTAATCATTAATTAATCATCTATTTTATTCTAAATTTATTCCCCTAATCACCTAATCAAATTCCCAAAATTAATTAAATGATTAATTTTATTTAATTAATTAACATTAATTGATTAATTAACATTAATAAAGTAATTAAATTCAATTGTCTATAGTTTCAATTGAAAGATTTAAACTTACTAATTAAATTCTTCCAATTAAATTAATTTAATTTCATTCAATAAAGCAATTCTAAATAAAAAAGAATTCAATTATCTCACATGTTTGAAACTTTAATTACATAAATAAATAAAATAATCAATTATGTTCAAAGAGATAATCCTTAATCAGTTCACATGGGTAACTCCACCCACCTCTCCAGTTCTAAAAGGTAACTCAAAATTAGCTCTTCAGTTAACCAAACTCCATCTCCTCTCTCCTAGTTGAAGAGGTGGAGTTTACTGATGGCTTCTGATGGCTTCTCCAATACCCTTTGATCTCAACCTTTCATCTTCCTATCTCTGGGATTGATCTCAACCGTTCATCTCATTCTCAATTCCTATATAACAAACCCTTCATAACCATTTGAAGGATCCAATATTTCAAGCTTACGTGCACCATTAGTCTGTTAGATTGGTTCAATAATCAAACCTTCTTTTGATCATAGATCTAGGATTTCAAGCTTACGTGCACCATTACTCTGTTAGATTGGTTCAAGAATCAAGTCTTCTTGCGATCATACATCCAAGATTTCAAGCTCACATGCACCATTACTCTGTCAGATTGGTTCTATCATTCAATCCATCTTGCGATCACACACACACACACACACATTTCAATTATCAAATTATCAACGCTACCAAGTCATAAACGCTTTCAACACCAATATTGAGAATCAAAAACATCATTTCGGAAGGAGTAGAGAGAGACAATAGAATCTTCAAGTGATCAGGTTTGTATTCATTTGTTTTCTCTTATTTGCTTGTACATTTTATTGATTCAACATTTCATTCTTAGTAGCTATTTCCATTTGATTTCCCCCATTGCAAATCGGTGCTACTAAGCCTCTTTGTTAGGTGTTGCCAGAATTTGATCCCCATTGCGTACATTTTGGTGAACCCAACGTGAACTTACAACCCCCGTGAAATTTGGTCATATCTTTCAAACCACATGGAATATTTTTATGAAATTTTTTTTGCAGGTTAACACTGATTTAAGGAGGCCCAAACAAAAATTTAAATTTTTCTAAATTTTTTTAATTGTTTTATAAATTTTCTATGATATTTCATAAAAAATCATTTATGGGCACAAATCAGAGTTTCTTTTCAATAAAGTTACATTTTTAGAAAGGTATTAAAATTATAGAGTGGGTTTATTCTTTGTGATTTTAATTTCTGTGAAATTATTTTACAAAAATAATAGATCTTTCAAAATTGGTTTTTTCTAATAAAATGGGTCCCTAGTTCACAAATTAAGGAATTATAATCTAAACTATTTTTGGCGGGTATATTTTTCTATAAGAAAGCTATAATCCAAAATTCAGATTTTTTTGAATTTTGTATGATTTTTTATATTTTTTTATGATATTTCATAAAAATTTAATTCTGGACACAAATCAGCATTTCTTATCAAAACAAATACATTTTTGGAAAGGTCTTGAAATTATACAAGGACTTTATTCTCTATTTTTTAATTTTTTCTAAGAAATATTTTCAAAAAAAGAAAGATCTTTAAAAAGTTTTCTTTTTCTGTGTTCTTTCTTGACATCTGTGCAGGATTGAGAAAATGACTAATGGCCAAGAGGATAATCAGATGCACCCTAGGTGCTAGATCACTAAGAGATTCCATAATAAGGACCATCAATTATCACACACAACAAAGAGCCATCTTAGCCATAGAAAAGGAAAATAAAACCGAGGCTTACAACAAATATTTGGATTCTATCAAGCGATTCGTAGCTAAGTACAATGTCACAATTAGCCTTAGTGCTCTTAACAATGTGGGAGTTGCTGGTTATTTTTCAATTCTTGATTACACACTTTTTGGTACTAACTTTTCATTTCAGCTTGTGGCATGGAAACAAATCTAACAAAGCAACATAAACATCACTCATTTGTCAATTTTGGTGCTTAAAATGAACAGTGTATGCCAAACATCTTGAGCCTCACATTTTTGAATTTGGTGCTTAAAATTGACATGGAGGCTAAGAATTGAACAAAGGAAAACAACATTTCAAACTTGGTGCTCTAAAATTGAACAAGAAATCATCACCTACTTTTGGGCTCTAAAATTGAACATTATTCTTGTATGGGTGATTAGCTTAGTTCACATTTCAAATTTGGGGTTTAAGTTATTAACCTTGTGTCTTGTGTCCTTTGTGCACTTGCACACTATCTATTAGATTAAACACCTTTATAATTTTTAGAAAGGCCTATCCAGGGAATGTGCTTCTTCCTTAGAGAATGACCTGAAACCAGTAATCCTTCCAATTAGTATATAAAAATATAGGAACCAAAGTTCCATTTTATATCTAGGAAATCTTGGGCAAGGTGTGTTGATGATAGTCTGGATTAGGTGAATATCCTTAAGGAGCTAGCATGGTCAACTAGGCTCCTAAGTGAGTCACACACGTACAAACCGATTGGATAGATGCCACGGACCCTACTAGAACCTATTAGTTAGAGGCCAACCCGATTTACCTCCGATCAAATACCTTATTATAGTGCAAGGGGTTGCAGAATCTCCCCCCAAGATTCCCAACATATGTGTTCCAAGATATTTGTGTAGTGAAAGAGATCTTCACTATACAACAACAATATCTAGCAACGAAATAAACATGGGCACCTACATTGTAGACCTTTGTATCCTAGTAGTGTGACAATTATTGTATGAGCTAATGAACATTCAAGCATTGGGCCTATAATATTTTATTTTGAAAACTTTGACTTAGATTAATCTGACTGTTCATTGTTGAGACCTCGTGATAACATTGGAACTTGAAAAAGTTTTAGAACATACACACGTCAGTCTTCATTCTTGAAAATACATTTTCTATTGTGCTTGTTCTTTGATTAGTTTCCAAAATGAAAAACAAACATCAAAACTGTCAAAATGAGTCAAACGTGTTAAAGTCTAGGGTTGTCAACATCAAATTGTCTTTCTAAGAATAAGCCTTGTTCAAGAAAATCAAAATTGTTAGACAGTGAGGCCTATTTTTGAGTCTTTTGGAGACTATTTCCCCTTTTCCATAGTTGCCCACATTTTACCGCAATTGACAGAATTTTGCCGCAATCATCCTTTTTATTTCCGTAATTGACCTATTTATTACCATAATCAATGATAGATTACCGCAATCAACCAGTCACTTTACTGTAATCGATGGAGTTTTACCATAATTGAACAGAGACTTTTTAATACCTATTTTGACCTAAAACCTTTAAAATACTCTCCCTTTTGTGTCAAAGACTAGTGTGTATCCCAGAAAAATGTGAAGAACATTGTGTGAATCTCTAAACATTAAAGATCATCCCATCTTTGAAAGCATGATTATCATTGAAACATTGTTAGTTCCAAAGTTCAGACTCAAAATATCTTGATCCCATTATCTCAACATCATCATCATCTCTACTACTAACTTTGTCGAGGACAAAGGTCGACAAATCTTATTCTTACATCATCAAAAATTTGAGATCAAAATAAATCAGCATCTTTCCTTAGAATTTCCCTTGTCCAAATATATTCGGACTCTCCTAGAAAGGTTATCCTTTTCTATTTGCTTTATATCACTTGGTCTAGTCACAAAATCTGGACCACACTATGTCTCAAACACTTCATGGAGGGCCTTACACAAGTTTAAAGGCTAAAACTCAACCTAATGAGTCTTATATCAATAGATTCCCCACTTGGGAAATAGAGAGAGAGGATGATCCTTTCACAAATACTAGTCCTTCTCTATTCATTGAGAATTCCTATAGGTTAGCTTTGTTCCAAAATGTCACAAAAGAGAAGCTCGAAGATATAGAGAAAGATGCCTATTAAGCACAAGTTGTTGATCTTGTTTTAGAGAGGAACCCCGAACATTTTTTAGCCATGTTGATAAATAAGGGAGTCAAACTCCTCGCTGAATTCAATGTGTCAACCATATGGCCCGAAAACCCTCTCGCAAGTCAAAACACTACTTGACCCTCTCAAACAGGATCTATGGTATCTCAAATCTTTCCATCCTTGACAACAGCAAAAACAAAACAAACTATTTATAATCAAATCAATTCTGCAAACCAAGCAAGAACGTCTTCCATGCAAAGCATGACAGGCTCCCAACTAAGTGCACCCATGGTCACTAGTATGCCTCAACCCTCGGCCTTATGGTTAGGCCATTCAAGCTCTCATGCTATGCCCTCAATCCCACCAAAAAGAAGAAACCTTTTTGCAACCATGCCACTACTACAATCAATCCCTAATAGCCTCAGGGTCAACACATCATTCCCATAGGGATCCATCTCTGTAGGTATGAATTTCAGTTAATGCCCACCCAAGGTTATGCCTTTGTTCACCCATCAACAACCTCAACCCTAGTAGCAACAATCCCAGCTTCACAAGCAAGAACAACATCAACCCCAGCAACAACAATCCTAGATTTAGTAGCAACAACAACCTGAACCCCAGCAACAACAATCCTTGCTTTAGCAGCAACAACAACCTCAACCCCAGTAGAAACAATCCTATCTTTAGCAGCAACAACAACCCCAACCCCAACAAAAAACACAATGGAATCAACCTTGGGCCACTCACATGCCCCCATATTAGAATCATGTGTTGGGAAATCAATATCAAGTCCCAAGGATGAGGTCCTATGTTCAAACTCAAGGGACATAGAGGCGTAGCCTCATACCTACTACAACATAGAGGTATAATGTCACAAATCATCCTCAATCTCAAATAGACATGTTGATCCAACAAGTGCAAAACCTTTCAACCCAAATAATGGATATGCAAAATCAAGGGAAAACTAAATCCTACACTGTAGAGGATTTATACCTGTACCCCTTTGATCACTCTCTTCACATGTCTCCATTCCCAACTCACTTCTCGGTACTAAAATTTGACAAATATAGGGGCAATACAAACCCTACTGAGCATATTTGAGAATTATTTTCTAGTTGCATCAAAGACGCACATGATTATACATACTTAATGTGACTATTCCCACAAATCTTAGCTGGACCAGCAATGGAATGGTTCTCACATTTACCTCATGGCATTCTTCCTCGGGGTGAGTTGGCCAAAAATTTCATCGCTCACTTCCATCATAACATTAAGCACAAGGTCAACATCAAGGACCTTTGTGATATCAAACAAAAAGATGGAGAGAATTTTGTAAAATTTCTACAAAGATGGAGGAATAATGCAAACAGAATCACGTATGATGTACCCAAGAAAGACCTAATAGTCATTTTCATTCACAATATGATTCCAGACATGTCATTTACAATAGAATTGCAGTTAATTCCAAACTTTAAATAACTCGTTGAATGAGGAGTTCCTTGTGAACAGAACTTGGTCAAACGAGGTGTCCTTGCAGATCCTACCCAAAAAAATACAACCAAGACTACAATGGACAAAGCTAAGTGGTGGAATAAAAAAAAAAATGTCACTAGTGATGGTGTCATTGATGTGAAAATGGTCAACTACACTCAACCCAAAGTGTCATTGCAAGGTGCACCTATGGCTAACCAACAACCAATGGTGCCCACTCCACAAGCATACACTCAATCTCAACCACCCCCTATCCAAGTAGTCATTATGTCAAACAGTCAATCACAGGCTCAACACCAACCATGGTTTCAGTTCCCAAAATGAGATTTCACACCATTAGGAGAGTTGATAGAATCAGCCTTACGAAAGTTGATACAATCCAACAATATCACTCTCCCAGAAATTAGGGAATATGAACACAGTGCAATCAAACCAAAGTGGTACAATGATAATAACCTCTGCAAGTTTCACCAAGTGAATGGACACAAGACACCCAACTATTATTTATTGAAGCACGTCATCCAAGATCTGATTGACACAAGGGTCATTGATGTAACCAACACCCAAATGAAAGGAACCACTGATCATACAATATTCAATGACACATTCCATGATCACAATAAAGGAAAAACCTCTGGGTTTGGTGGACAATTAAAATAGGTCAACTACACTTATGTCAATAGTGACAACACTATCAATTGCCTAAATCCTTTACATAGCCATGTGGCTACGATCACTATCAGAGACCAAGGTAACAAATGTGTTGTAACCATGCATCATACAAGAGTTGTCTTGCAAGGAGAACCTTCCTGATCTACTACACTAGTCAACCCTCATGCAACCTAAGATCCACAGACAAGCCTAGTGGATCAGCTAAAGCGCACGCCTGTCCAAATCTCCATGTTTGACCTCTTGCACATATCTTCACAGCATAAATAAGAAGTTTACCAAGCCCTTAAAAAAGTAGTTGTCCCAAGGGACATAACCCCTGAGAGATTCCAAACGATCGATGGTTAACCAAATAGCAGCCAACAAGCATGCAACATTCATAGATCATGATGTGTTTCCACACAAACCCTTGCATAATGATCCCTTACACTTTCTTATTCAAGTCCACAAAAGCACAATCCATAGGGTCCTTGTTGATGGTGGGGCTGGATTAAACATTTGTACTTTAAAGTTAATCAAGCAATTAGGATACTTGGAATATAGTATTGATGTCATAAGAAGGATCAAAATAAGTTCCTATGATGAAGAGGAAAGATCTTCAAAGGTATTATCATTTTACCTATCCAGATTGGTCCAGTTATCAAGAACACTCCCTTCCATATCCTAGACCTAGAATTGGGATACAACATGTTATTAGGGAGACCATAGATACATGAGATGCAAGTTGTACCATCCACCTATCATCAGTGCATCAAGTTCCCACACCAGGGGGAAGAAATAATTATTGAGGGAGATCCAAATCCATTCCAATACTGTAATGTGGTTCAAACCAATATTGACAACTAGGTTCCCTCGAACCAAGAGGCAAGTATCCTGTCTACATAAAATTCAATTCCCAAAGATATATTTAGAAGAGCAGGAAAATTATCCAATACTAAGTAGGGATGTGGTGAATACAACTATGAGGAAGCTTTCACTATCAAAAACATGTGTCATAGCCCAAGAACATATGACATGCCACAACCATCTATTACAACAGAAACCCTGGAACTTATTCTATTCAGGTGTCCACCCACAACCTTAATCAAATGGGGAGACATTGTAGAAGAGAACCCATTTGATCTAGACATCAATACATGGTTGTATCAATATCCACAAGAGACACTTCAACAACCCCTACTTGTATCAACCTATGGAACTAGTTATATAATGCCGCAAAGGTTTGGGTATGATGGTACAAGTGGTTTGGGGGAAAGACAACAAGGTTTAATGGAATTGTCTCTCCCACCAACCTAGAGAAACAAGAGAGGGTTAGGCTATGGGAAAAAAGAACTATTCCTATCACCCAAGACATACAAGTTGATCAAGAAAAAAATAGCAGAGTTACACTGGGGGAAAAACCCATAACACATCTTAATCAACAACATACTTCAATAGTTGTTGCCAGCCAAAGTGGGAACTTCTCAGTCCCGATTGACCCTCAACCAAGCAATCCATGATAATGAGGGAAGTGAGACATCTGATGAGTGTTCTAGAAAAACTGATTCCCACATGTATGAGTGGAGATCCATTCATGACTCTGAGTCATCAATCCTAGACTATTCCCCTCAGTCAGCCACCACCATATACCTTGATGATCTGTTCGACCAATTAACCATAGATGATCAACCTTTTATCGACAAACATATCAATAGAAATTCATTAGGTAGTGCATCCACATCACAATCTAGGTTTTTTGGAACCATCTCCATTGTCCCATTCAACCAAACAGAGTCAACCCACCACAAGGGCCTATGTCTTGTACACCAAGAACTGATAGAGTGGGATCAACAAGGACCACCTGATATGGATACCTTCGAGAATGATGAGGCTATCACAAACTTCATGGGACTTAGAGAGGGAATGCCACTAGGAGATAATAAAGCAAGTTTCTCCATCGACCTTGACAGATCAACATACTTTTGGGAGGAAGCTCCTCTTTCCATTCATCAAAAACATTTGAAAAAGAAAAAATAATCATCAGTAAGTGAAAACCAAAAGGCACTTACTGGCACAAAAAATGATAAAAAGATAAAACAAGACGTATCTTTTAGTGAAAACCTGACTAAGGTGCTAGAAGATGGAAAGTAGGAGCTCCTCCCCTTGATAGAGGAAAAGTCAGCATTATTAGCAGATTAAATGGAAGAAGTCAACTTGGGTGATGAAAAGAACCCAAATAACATCTACTTAGCAAAAACACTCACCCCAGAGGAGAGATAATAGTTCATTAGTTTCTTCAAGGAAAGGAAGATCAATTTTGCATGGTCCTACTCAAACATGCCCAAATTAGATCCAGAGCTTGTTCTTCGCCATCTCTCGTTGCTACCCAATGCCAAACCCATCAAACAAAAGTCAAGGAAAATGCATCCCCGTGTTGCATTAGTAGTCAAGGCAGAATTGAAAAAGCTCCTAGATGCTAAGTTCATAAGACCGATCCCATACGTAGACTGGATATCTAATCTGGTACTAGTTACAAAGCATACTGTTCCGATTCAAATTTGCAAAGACTTTAGAGATCTTAAAAAAGCTTTTCCCAAGGATGACTTTCCTTTGCCTAACATCGATATGATAGTATATCTAATAGAAAGACATCAGATGCTATCACTCATGGATGGATTTTCAGGGTATAATCAGATAAGGATCGTGCCAGACGACCAACACAAAACAACTTTTACATGTGCATGGGGTACGTACTATTGGAACGTCATGCCATTTAGTCTAAAACATGCAAGAGGAACATATCAAAGGGCCATGACAACCATCTTTCATGATCTAATCCACAAGACAATGGAGGACTATGTTGATGGCAAACTTGCCAAGTCAATGCTTAGAAAGGATCATCTACAAGTATTGGAACCCATCTTTGAGAGAATGTAGGAATACAAGGTCCGTTTAAACACAGATAAATGTGCATTCGGGGTCACAAGAGGGAATCTATTGGGATTCAAAGTGTCACATTGAGGCATTGAGGTAGACCTAGAAAAATTCAAAGTAATATTAGACATGCCACCACCGACCAACCTAAGGCAATTATGGGGGTTACAAGGCAGAATCCAATATATCAGGTGCTTCATAGCCCAACTAGTAGAAAAGTGCCACCCATTCTAACATCTACTACACAAGGACATCAAATTCATATGGAAAGAACAATGCAAACAAGCATTCCAAATCTTCAAGCACTATCTACTCAAGTCTCCCATATCGGTGCCAGCAGTCCAAGGTAGTCCATTGCTTCTATATATCTCAGAAATTGAATCAAAATTAGGCATACTCTTAGCACAATATGATGACACAGGCAAGGAGACAGCTATCTACTATCTCAGTAGAATATTAGTAGGCTATGAGCTCAACTATACACCAAGTGAAAAATCATGCCTAGCAGTTTTCTTCGCTTCCTAGAAGCTGAGGAATTACATGTTAAGTCATCAAACAAAGTTGATAGCGCACATCGATCCCCTCAAGTATCTATTGAGTAAAGAAGCACTCACCAGATGACTAGAAAAGTGGGTAATGACCTCAAGTGAGTTTGAAATTGAATACATAGATAGAAAATCCATCAAAGGGAAAGTGATTGCAGATCAACTGGTAGAGGCACCTATTCAGGATCATCAACCTATCATTTCTGACTTTCCAAATGAGTCTATTCTGATACTACAACCAAAAATAGAGACATGACAACTATAATTTTATGGGTCATACACAAACCATGGTGTAGGAGAAGGGATAGTACTCATCACTCCAAATAATTATGCAATTCCAAAATCTTTCAGACTCAACTTCCCATGCACAAACAACATAGCTAAATACAAAGCATTAGTTATCTGAGTAAAGACAACAATTTAATGGAGAATCAAGAACCTTAAGGTCTACAGAGATTCATAGTTGGTCATTATCCAAGTCAATAATGACTATATGACAAAGATGAGAAGCTAATACCATATAGAGAATAGATAGATAGGTTGCGCACTAAGTTCCAATACATGTATTTTGAAAAAATACCAAGGGCTCAAAACAAAGCTACAGACATGATGGATACCATAGCATCACTGATCAATATGCTAGGAAATGAAACCAGATTCCAATTTTTAGTGGAGAAACTCATGATGCCATCATATCAAGCACTAATCACAGAATCAACGTGTGTCCTTGTTAGTCCTGAAACCCCATGGTATCATGACGTGTATAATTACCTCCAAACTAGTGTCTTAAATCCTGACTTGTCTAGGAACTAGATAAAGTCCATCATCTGCCAAGCCTCTAGGTGCACCATTCTCACAACTACTCTATATAGAAAAATTCTAAATGAAACTCTATTACGATGTCTCACATCCATGGAATCCCAGAGATCTATGTACAAGGTACATGAAGGAATTTGTGGAACCCACAGAGGTGGCAACAACTTAGCTAAAAAGATAATCTGCATGGGATACTACTGGCCCATAGTAGAGAAAGATGCAAACAAGTATGTACAAAGGTGTAGGAAATGTCAGATTTATGGAGACCTCATCCATGCACTAGCCCAAGAACTAAATCCCATTTCTTCACCATTACCATTTTCTACGTGGGGATTTGACCTAGTGGGCAAGATTACACCATCTTCAGCTAATGGACATAAATACATCATAGAAGAAACAAAGTACTTCACTAAATGGGTGGAAGAAATTCCCCTCACCTACATAAGTGGAAAGAAAATCTCAATGTTCATACTCAACAACATCATTTGTCAGCATGGATCTCCTCAAACCATCCTGAAAGATCACGGTACAACTTTCCAAAACAAAGATGTTGAAGATCTTTGTGAAAAATTCCAAATCAAACAAAGTTTCTCTTCATTTTATTATCCTCAAGGGAATGGCCAAGCTAAAGAAATAAACAAGACCATTTTGAAAATCTTTAAGAAAATAGTGAATGAATTAGGGTGAGACTGGCATTTGCAGCTTAGTCCCACATTATGGCCATACAGAACTAGCATGAGAACACCTACAGGAGACACTCCTTTATCCTTAGTATATGGATCAAAGGAGTTCCTACCCCTCAAAGTGGAAATATCATCCTTGGGGATATCATTGAAGAACCTAATTTCAGACGAAGACTACAAAGTAGCAAGGTTCAGTGAACTGGAACTACTAGACAAAAGAAGACAAAATGCATTCAACCACTTACAAGGCTATCAGAATCACCTTAAAAGGAATTATCTCAAGAAGGTGAGGCCATGAACCTTTAAGGTAGGAGACCTTGTCCTCATGGAAAATCAAAAGAACCAAGCAGAGCAAGAGAAACTAGGAAAGTTTGAGCCTAACTGGATAGGACCATATGTCATTATCAACTCTACCCAGAGTGGGGCATAACAACTAGAAACACCAGAAGGAGATCATCTCCCTGGGTACATAAAAAAATGCACCTCAAGAGGTTCTACACTTGAGGTCTTAATGGTTAATGCAACTATCTACATATCCAGCAAATACCAAAAAAAATCAAAAAATACAAAATGTTACCTTGGTGAAAACCTGGCAAATAGGTGCCTTGGTGACAAAAAAAAACAATCAAAAAAGAAAAAAAGTAAAGAGAAACAAAATTGCTCTCTCATTGAAAACCTGGAAAATAGGCGCTATTGTGTAGGTACGTTGGTGAAAACCTGGAAAATAGGCGCTATTGAGTAGGTACCTTGGTGAAAACCTAGCAAACAGGCACCAAGTGTTTAAATCCAACTTCACCATCAATGAACTCCAAGATCAAAAGCCTAAGAAAACTTCACATGCAAGGCTGACTACCCAAGCTATATCTAGAATCAAAATCACGTCTGAGCACCAACACTTATCCATGGTTAGTTCTAGTCCACCACACTAGGGGGCAATTCTAAATGTCCTGAAAATTAAAAAACTCATCAAAAATCCTAAAAACATCAAAAATCCTGAGCAAATCAATCTTCATAAAAAGAAATCAAAAAATTACAAAATCTAAAGCAATAAAACCAACTCAGTTATGAACAAAGAAAAGGGTGATCAATCCAAGTCAATCAATTTCAAAATTGTGAGCTTTGTGAATCAGCATTGGGCCCATATGACATAGCTTTATCAATCTATCAAATCTCTCAACAAGCAAACTGGTGACCAAGAAAATCTATCAAATGTCAAAACCATGAGCTTTGTGAATCAACATTGGGCCCATGTGACATATCTTGATCAACCACCAAAAATGATCACAATCGATCAATCAATCATCTTACATAGTGATGGATACACTCAAAACCAAATAGGTCAGTCTTATATGAGTCATCTGTTACTGAAACCAGACACAATCAACCAACCAATCAATCAAATGAATCATCTTACATAGTGATGGATACACTCAAAACCAAATAGGTCAGTCTTATATGATTCATCTATTACTAAAACCAGACACAATCAAGACAATCAAGCATATCAAGCCTATCAAGAGAGTCAAGCCAGTCAAGAGAATCAAATTGAAACAAGGAACAATCAAATGTTGACTAGGTCAGTCATCAGTCAGATGTTAGTCTGTATTTCATAGTTCTATTCGTATCAACTCCATGATCCACCAAGTGAGGAGAGTAGATATGATAGATCATAACTTATTTTCTTTTATTGTTGTCTGTGGAATGTTAACTTCATTTCTAGGGCCATAATGATTTAGGATAAATGTGGTAGGCACTATCACTTATCTGGCAGCCACATAGTTCCACAATTTGAGCTTAACCCTGGGAAATAATTGGACATTCCTTCTATGTTATCTGCTTGTTCAAAATCAAGAGTTCATAACGGTATCCAGATGGTTTGAGATTTGGGTGCAATTGAATTATATCTTGGTTTTATGTCTTTCTTTTCAAAATTAAGAGTTCATAATGGTATCCAGATGGTCTAAGATTTCCACGTGCATTGAAATTCTATCTTGGTTTTATGTCTTTCTTTTCAAAATCAAGAGTTCATAGTGGTATCTAGATGGTCTAAGATATGGGTGCATTGGAATTCTATCTTTGTTTTTTGTCTTTCTTTTCAAAATCAAGAGTTCATAGAGGTATCTAGATGGTCTGAGATCTGGGTGCATTGGAATTCTATCTTGGTTTTATCTTTTTTTGGATGGTCAGAGAACAAAGCGGTATCTAGATGGTCAATATCTGGGTGCTTTTGGCTTTCTTTCTTTTCAAAACAGAGAACATAGCTGTATCTAGATGGTCAATATCTGGGTGTACTAAGTTCTCTTTCTATTCAATCTCTCTACTCCTTCTGATTATCAAGAGGTCATAGTGGTATCTAGATGGTCTGAGATCTGAATACATTGGACACTCTTCAAAATTTCATAAAGATGCAATGATGACAAAAATTGGAAATGCAGCAGGGACTTGGGTCACTCATCCATTCTATCAATTTATATCTATCAATCATCAACCATCCTTTCTATCAATTCATATCTATCAATCCATCCCAAATAAACAATTCCATTTAATTTTATTCTAACTAACACATGCATTTACTCAGATATTTTGTGCATAGTAGATTGCATTCATTTATTGCATAAGAAAAATCTAAAACATGTGCATAGTAGATCATATAATCAATGCATCCATCATCAATAACATCATAACTAACATAGGAATGCATTCATCATCATCATATATTAATTCACATTTTCAACAAATTAATGCTCATCTAATGCATTTTCTATGCTTAATTTGTTGAGGGGGCATATAGTCTACCTACGGTCACTGGAGAAGGATCAAATCTGAAAATTCTTTGACACAATGTGATGAATCACATTGTATCAAAGAGGGGAAAATGTAGACACCCTAAAATGGATAGACTTGCGACTTGACATTAAAAACACTAATTTTCATCTATTAATTAATGGTTTTTTTAATCGTTAATTAATCATCTATTTTCTTCTAAACTCATTTCATATATTAATTAATGGTTTTTTAATCGTTAATTAATCATCTATTTTCTTCTAAATTTATTCCCCAAATCATCTAATCAAATTCCCAAAACTAATTAAATAATTAATTTTATTTAATTAATTAACCTTAATTGATTAATTACCATTAATTAATTAATTAAATTTAATTGCCTATAGTTTAAATTGAAAGATTTAAACTTACTAATTAAATTTTTCCAATTAAATTAATTTAATTTCATTTAATAAAGCAATTCTAAATAAAAAAGAATTCAATTATCTCACATGTTGAACACTTTAATTACATAAATAAATTAAATAATCAATTATGTTCAAAGAGATAATCCTTAATCAAATCACATGCGTTACTCCACCCATCTCTCCAGTTCACATGGGTAACTCCATTTATCTCTCCAGTTCACATGGGTAACTCCACCCACCTCTTCAGTCTAAAAGGTAACTCAAAATTATCTCTTCAGTTAACCAAAATCTATCTCCTCTCTCCGAGTTGAAGAGGTTGAGTTTACAGATGGCTTCTTCAGTTCCCTTTGATCTCAACTGTTCATCTCATTCTCAATTCCTATATAAAAAACCCTTCATAACCATTTGAAGGATCCAGTATTTCAAGCTTACGTGTGCCATTACTCTGTCAGATTGGTTCAAGCATCAAGCCTTATTGAGATCATAGATCCAGGATTTCAAGCTTACGTGTGCCATTACTCTGTCAGATTGGTTCAAGCATCAAGCCTTCTTGCAATCATACATCTATTATTTCAAGATCACATGCACCATTACTCTATCAGATTGGTTCTAGCATTCAAGCCATCTTGCGATCATACACACACATTTCAATTATCAAATTCTCGATGCTCCCAAGTCATAGACGCTGCCCACACCAATAGTGAGCATCAAAAAAAGCATTTAGAAAGGAGTAGAGAGAGACAATAGAAGCTTCAAGCGATTGGGTCTGCATTCATTTGTTTTCTCTTATTTTCTTGTACATTTTATTGATTTACAATTTCGTTCGTAGTAGCTATTTCTATTTGATTTCCTCCATTGCAAGTCGGTACTACTAACCCTCTTTGTTGAGTGTTGCTAGAATTTGATCCCCATCACATACAGTAACATTTTCCTAATGTTTTGTAAAAATTTCCTAATGTTTTGTAACACTTTCCTACTATTTTGTAACATTTTCCTACTATTTTGTAGCATTTTCCTATCGTTTTTAAACATATGTAATAAAACTAAATTAATCAACTAAGTAACTAACATATAATCTTAAC
The DNA here is from genome assembly GCA_018584345.1 of Thuja plicata. NCBI lineage: Eukaryota > Viridiplantae > Streptophyta > Pinopsida > Cupressales > Cupressaceae > Thuja > Thuja plicata. Next base: position 2,957,985 of record MU223535.1, read on the forward strand.
TAAAAAAAATTAAATCTACATAAAACAACATTTTATATTTTCTAAAATTAAAAATAATAAAATTAAAACAAAAAAAATCAAATAATAGTACAATTACATTAATTTAACTAAAGAAAACTTAAAAACATTTAAAAAAACATGAAAGAAACAAACAAAAAAAGCTACCTATTTTTGGCTGAGGTACCCCTATTCCACTCTGTAATTCTCGGAAGGCGCTCAGTGCAAATGAGCTGCTCCAACCAAATTCTAGGGTATATATGGGTTTTAGGGGTTCCGACCGAAACCATTTCGGCCGAACATAATTTGGAAGGACCAGTTTCGGTCATGACCCATTTTCCACATTGATGTCACATGGCATCGTGTGTGCACCATGTATGTACGACCGGACATGTTCTAGCTGAAACAGGTCCGGCCGAAACAACCAAAATGGTCCTCAAGTGTGACACAGCTTTGTGCTTTTACCCTTCAATGAAATTATAGGATGTGATACAACAAAGCAGATGTGGGATAGGATTAAATTGATACATGGTTGAGATTGACATGTTATGAAGGCAAAAGATAAAAGCTTAAGAGGGAAATTTGATTCTATGGGAATGAAAGAAGGTAAAAATGTTACACTATACAACACTAGACAAAAGAAAACTATGAATACTATTAGAGTTGCTTGAGGAAAAATAACTAAAGAAGATGTGACAAAAAATTTATTAAGAACATTGTTACCTATGTATACCATCCGTGTGTCTGCAATACAATAACTAATATCTCTTCCTCATATGACTATTTCACTGGATGCTACTATTGGTAAGTCAATTTATTTTGAGATTAATGATTTTGATAATAGTTTACCTACTACTGCTAGGATTGGATCTGCATTTAAATCATCTTTGAAGATTGGAAGTTCTAGGGAGTCTAGACCTAGTGATGGTTATGCAAGTAGTGCTAGTGAAAGATTTTATAGTTGCAAGAGTGATTTAGAAGAATTGTATGCTGAAGATGAAGCAAATGAAAGGGAATTTGAATATCTAATAGCTAGAAGACTAAAGAGAGGTAAAGATAAGTATCAAGGTAAGATACCCTTGAAATTTTTTTAATTTAATAAGATTGGACATATTGCTTCTAGATGCCCTAACAATGATAGTGATGAGAAGAAAGACAACCGAGATGAGAAGAAAAGAGAAAATAGATTCATGAGATTATGATATTACAAAAATAAAGGTAAGAAATCATGTCATATTGCTAATGAAGGACTAACTAATGATGAAATAGATGATGATGTTGAAGAAGAAGTTGTATATGTTTCCATCAAGGACAATTCTGATGAAGAAAATCAAGAAGAAAAAACCCTAATATCACATGTAATCCAAAATGATACCTAGATTATAGACAATGAGTGGTTACACCACATGACTGGTGATACACTTAAGTTTATTACTATGGAAGAACATAATGGAGGATATATTAGATTTGGTAATAATGGTCTATATCTTGTGAAAGGTAAACGTTCAATAATTTTGTTAAATAATATAAGATGTGATGATGTATATTGGGTTGAAGGATTAAAGTACAATTTGTTGAGTGTGCCACAACTAAACAATTTAGGTCACTGACTACAATTTCAGTATGGTAAGGTAAAAGTATTTGATCAGAAAGGAAGTATGATTTCCACTGGATAACAATCTAAAGGTAACCTATTTTACATTGATACATCTATTAAGAGTTTTTTGTATGCTAAAGTTGAGGATGCATGGCTATGGCATAGGAGATTATGTCATGTAAATTTTTACAATCTAATTAAAGTGAGCAAAATGAATAGAGTAAGAGGTCTACCGAGATTACAGAAACCTGAGAATGTCATGTGCAAGGATTATCAAGTTGGAAAAATGACTAAGTCAATTTTTACAAGTAAGTCTTATGTTACACAATGAATTTTGGACTTAGTGCACATTGACCTATGTGGACCAATGAGAACACAAATCTACTAAGGTGATATATATTTAATTTAGTTTGTTGATGATTATTCTAGAATGATGTCTTCCATATTTTTAAAAGAATAATCTAAAGCTTTCTAGATGTTTAAGTGGTACAAGGAAAAATTTGACAAGGAGAATGGAAGAAAGCTGAAATGTATGAGATATGATAGATAAGGAGAGTTTACTTCTGATGAGTTTACACTCTTCTGCAATGAACATGGAATAAATAAAAAAATGTCTACACCAAGGACACCATAGCAGAATGGTATAGCTGAAAAGAGAAATAGATTCATTTTGGATTCTGTGATAACATTGATGATTGAGAAGGGTATTTATCAAAATTATTGGAGAGAAGAAGTCACCACTATTTCTTATACACTTAACTGAGCACAATTGAAGAAAGGTACACACAAGACACCTTATGAGATTCGGTATGAGCACAAACCTAATGTGAGTTATTTCAAAGTATTTGGAAGTAGATGCTATATTCTTAAAGATGCTAGAGATGATAAGTTTGATTCTAAAGGAGATGGGGGAATATTCTTAGGGTATTCTACAAAGAGAAAAGCTTACAAATGTCTAAACAAATCTACTAACAAAATTGTGGAAAGTACAAATGTGAGAATTGATGAATTTGCAGAGAGAAATGAAGAAATGAGAAAGTAATTTGAATAAATGAGAACAAGCTTAGTAGTCGATGGAACTTCATTTCCATCATTTGGTGGTAGTACTCTTTGTGGAAAGTACTACCAGTTGAAGAAATGAGAAAGGAATTTTAGATGTTCATGATTGGAGAGATTAAAATCTTTCTTGGACTACAAATTCAACAAGTAAAAGATGGGATCTACATTACACAATCAAAGTACATTAAAGATATCCTAAAGATTTTGGGGATGGAAGACTCAACACCAATTGGAACATCGATAATCACTAGTTGCAAGCTATCAAAGGAAGTAAATGAGATGCTCTACCGATCAATGATTGGTAAGATACAATATGTTGTTCATAGTAGATTTTCTACTCATGCAGTTGGTATTTTTGCAAGATTTTCTGCCAATCCAAAGGATTCACATATGTCTACAGTAAAAATGATATTTATATATCTGAAAGGAACCGAGGACTTTGGTCTGCTATAGAATAAAGGAGGAACTTTTGAGTTGACAATGTACATCGATGTTGATTTGGCCAGAAACATTGATGATAGAAAAATTACAAGTAGAGGAGCTTATTTTTTAGGAGAAAGACTAGTTACATGGCTAAGTAAAAAGAAGAGTTGTATATCATAGTCTACTACTGAGAGTGAATCTGTTGTTGTAGTTATGAATTGTGAAAACATTGTATGGATCAAAAAACTACTAGAAGGTATGCAAGAGGAGATTATCGATCATGTTACCATCTTTTGTGATAACACAAGTACTATAAACATATCAAAGAATCCTATAATGCATTCTAATACCAAGCACATATCTATCAAGTATCATTCCTTGAGAGAGAAAATTCAAAACAAGAAGGTGATGTTGGAGTGTGTAAACTCAAAGGAGAAATTAGAAGATATATTCACTAAGCTGCTATCAAAGGATTATTTTGAATATCTATGAGGTAAATTAGGGGCACTAACCCTATCCAACATTCATTAGAGAAAGATGCATGCTGCATCAATTCTAGGACTCAATAGAATATATATTTTGTGAGTTGATGCTAGTGTTCACACTTTAGGTGTTGCCTAAAGTTGTGTAAATAAATCATGTATGCAAAGAGTTATTAGTACATGCAAGGTATGATCCACTGCCTAAACAATATTTCAGGAGTATGAATCTTTGGCATTCACTAGTACAGTTTGGCAAATATGTGACTACGTGACTAAAACTTTAGTCACACCACTAAAATTTTTGGTCACGTGACTAAAATTGATCATATTCTACTATTTTTTTACAAATTACAAGTATAGATGACTAAATAAGTGACTAATTTAGTCACCAAGTAAAATCACAAGGTCAAACAAATAAAAGTGACTAAATAAACTACCAAATAAATAACTAAATAAAAGTGACTAAATAAATGACTAAATTAACTACCAAATAAACTACTAGATAAATGACTAAATAAAGTATCAAATAAATGACTAAATACAAGTGACTAAATGAACTACCAAATAAATGACTAAATAATTAGTAACCTAAACAAAAATGACTAAATAAAGGACCAAATAAATGACTAAATAGTTAGTCACTAATAATCCTATTTTAGCAGTAATGTTTGTTTGCCAATAGGCTTTATATTACACAAGAAATCCATCTACACCAGTCTCATGCTAGAAATTTGATTTTCAGGTGGTTTGATAAAATTGATTGATAAACACCATTAATTTAGAGACATTATAATCAGAATAAAAAAGAATAGTTTATAGCTTCAAACAAATTTTCAATTATGGTTTATTGTGACAAGTTACATTTGGATTACTTCCTTTGCAGAATAGGGCTAACTGCATACCTAAAATGGAGGATAGTTAATATAGTTAACAAGATTTTTCCAAATTAAATTAAGTAATCCTATTGGTTTGAAGATTATATCATGTTATAGTGGTCCAATTAATTAAATATGTAGGGTATCTGAATTAGTGAGTTGTTTGAAGAGTATAAAAAATTTAGGAAGTTTGGGAGCTTTAAACCCAAAACAATGTTGGGATGGCTAGTAGACCTAGAGTTATTGTCCAATTCGATCATAATCCATAGATATTATGCCCCCTCATAGTCCAATGTCAATAATTTATATCTTAGAATTAGACACACCTATAAGAAAGCCCTATTTGCATCCACGATTCTTAGTAGATTATATACCCAACAATGTTGGTTGAAAAAGATAAGTTGTTTTGACAAGTCAAACAATCACATTATGAAGATGTTGTCAAATTTTCTTTGTCATCTTTGGTGCATTATGATCTTTCAAACAATTTTATTTTGGAACAATTTCTTATTAATGATTTTTAATTCATTGTTATTTTATCACATTTTTCTCCCCATGCTCTCTTGTTCTATCTTTCATCCCGATGACGGATCATAGAATGTGTCCTAAAATATTGATTCAAAAATATTCAAAACAATCTAATCCAAAAATTGCATCATATTATCTATGTAGTTTTTGAGTCAAATGTATCTAGGTGAAGCATTGGGAAGGGAAATTTTTGAGTCAAATTGAATGCATATAGGTTAAACTTAGCTTGCCACCTCATATGCAAAACCTTTAGCAAGTTTTGTACCTTATGGACCATTCATTATAGTTTTTATTTCCCCTTCTACTATAATTCATTTCGAAACATTAAATTACGTTTAGTAATTACAATATGAAAAATAAATTATTTTAATTTTGATAACATATGTTTACAAATTTCACTTTACCAAAATAATTTTAATAACTTAACATTAGTTGAAATTTTAATTTAATTATCATTATTTCATATCATATCTAGTTAATTTATACAATTAAATAATCAAATATATGATAAAAAATTACAGTTATCCTTCAGAATATTATTTTTGTAATGTAATTTCAATAACTTTTCTGTACTAATTATAACTTTCACTTTATAACATCAAATATAGCATGATATTATTGATAATGAAACCTTACTATCTTCAAGATTTAAAGGTTTTTTTTCAACCATGTTTGAATCCCTATAATTGAATACATAGTTGATTTGAAGCCATCACTCTTCATTGAAACCTTTGTTGCACAAACAAAGTCATTTACTAATGACCTACCAATTAACGTCACACACTACATGAATGTGAGAAAAAAAAATATACTATTTTTTCCAATAACCTTCCATACCTCTTTGGCATACCCATTGCACACCATGGTGCAATTTCTAGTTATAAAAATAAAAGGTGCCTCTATTGTGATTGAAATTTATAAAATTTTGTGTGAAGGAAAAGTCACAAATTTTTTATTTGGAGGGAAATTTTTTATTTTTCATTATGCCAAAACATTACAGTGATGAAGAAGAGTTGCAAGACCATTGAATCATTAGCGACCATTGGATTTTTCTTTCCTGTTCACTCTGGGAAAAATCTTTATCTGCAACATCGATCTGGATGGGTTTATTTCACACTTGTCACCATTTATACTTGCATGTACCTATTTATGATATATTTGAAGGAGGATAAATCTTGGGTTTTTATCAAGAGACTAGGAGATTTACAACAGTAGACAGTGAGATTGACCAATCAATAGCAGGTGAGTTGAGGTTCTTAAGAGAAAGAGGTAGGGTTTCCATCCAAAAAGCACGAGCTTAGTGCATTGATGTCCTATTTCATTGTTCATGGATTGGATGAGAGACATTTACTCTTCTACATAATGATTCTTTCATTATATTTTTATAGTTCATTCACTACACAGAAGGTTTCACTATTTTCAAACATCCATTTTCCTTATTTTTTTGTCATTTAAGAGTTGTATTCACTATAAGTTAGAGTATTTTTATTATTGAGGAGTTTCTTCTAAAAACCCTTGCTAAAGAGAGAAAAATAGTGGTTAAACTAAAACAAACATGACTGATGATTAATCAATATTAAAGTTGATCTCCTATGGTGCTTTTAGACTGTAGAAAAATGCACAAAGTTTACTCAAATTTATGGCAATTTTCCTTCAACACAATTTTTGAATATTTTGTGAAAAATTATCAAGTGCCAACAAATTGGTTTTTGGTACTTTAGTGCCTACAAAGTGTTAGAACATTCAAGAAATCTTGATCAACTCCCATGTTCATTAATACAATATAAAGAAGGCAGAATTCTTGTTATATTAAAGGAACTGCATAAAGTAGCTAAAATTCTGAGAAAAAAGATGTATAAGTTTCTTTAAATATTATGTATATATTTGATTGGATTACTGTCTTATTTATTATGTAATTGTACATCCTTTAATGTCACATTGTCAAAACTATCAATAAGAGAATTACTTTTTTCATAACATAATTTTGGATTTGTAAAGTCCAAGGATGCACAATCCATGGTACTAGCTAGTAATATTATCAGTTAGAGTTCACCTTGAGATTTTTTCTCACTATCAGATTCAAAAGTGATATAACTCATAATATAAATATTTTATGCACTATTATACCTTTCATTCGGGTGCTCTGCATCACAAAAGTGAAACCTCTTATGGTTTTGTGCAATTTTAGGTTCTTTCTTGTCTTTCATATCATCACTCCTTGTTTCTTTTTTCAATGATCGTAATTCCCTTAGTCATTCCTACCAAAATTAATATGGAGGGGCTGCAATGATATAAATTATTGATAGGAATTCTCATATTTATTCTTCACTAGAAAAAATGAGTTACAATTCTTGCATTGGTAAGCTATACAAACTTTGTGTATTGCACATCTTAGATTTCTTTTTTCCTAATTTTTTTTACATCAAATTTAAAAACCTCAAATATGGGCTTCTTTATGATGTAGAGGCTAAGGGTTCAAGAAAAAAAACAACTACATTTCAAATCCATGTTACTCATATCATGTGTTCACAATAACCCAACATGAAGATGATCCAACACAATGTTAAGCCTTACAAAGAGTAGAAACAAACTTGAACATCCTTCATGGATTTTGTCACCATATCAAGAGGTGGAGAACTTTTTTGTAACAACACCTACCTCTTTCACTGTCACCAAATAAAATTAGGCCTAATTAGACTTCTTGGATAGATCAACATTAATCACCATGAATTCTTCAACAAAAAGAAGAATTTAAGCCTCCCACTAAGTTTGAAAGCATCATTAATCCTCTTTCAATGACTTTTATAGAGACCAAAAAGGTTTCTCAACATGTTTATACTATCTTATCTATGACTATCACAAAATTTTCTTGATAGGGCCGTCTTATAATGTTTTCAAAATTTTTGTCTCATGACCAATTTGGTTCAAGTCTTACTTGTTTTTACAACCAAAAATATAATAAGAAATACCAAGGCTCCTAGAAAACATCCCCCATCAACTCTACCCTTGGAGGGTAATGTCTTAATACTCCAATACATACAAACTTCCATTCTTCCCTGTCATCAGTAGTCTGTAACACAAAATTCAGTGATAGGGCATCATTGAAACCTTAGAAAATATCATCCATTAATTCTAGCACTCTGAAAGTTGCAATTTTCTCCTTTAATATGTGCTTCACAACATCAGTTTATTGTTGTGGCCTCTTTTGCATTTTGTCATAGATTATTAAGCCATCATTGTTTGGTGAAGTGATTGTTCTCCAGATGTCATAAATTTTGTTGATGTGTTCTTTTTCTTAGTATTTTTTCTTCTATTAATCAAATTTTTAAGGCCTATGGAATATTGAAGAAATTGTATAGTAAATTATTAAACAGCTTGCGACTTGGCAGATGTGTACTTTCCATACCCACTGAGACTAGATGTCCAAGTCTTGAATGGATTAATTTTGAAGTTGAATCATGGTTCAATGATATCCCTAGTTGGCTTAAGTAGTGCTGGAAAAAGTAAAATTATACAACTTTTGGCATGCTTCTATTGTTGATCTCTAATTTTTGTTGATCATTAGTGTCCCACACGTAGTCATTTATCTAGGAAGGTTAGATGGTCATCACTATGGTCGAGCTATCTAGTATAGGCCAAGCAATCTGACATAGTCATTTCCGAGTAGATAGTGATTGCCAAGTGACTCGAAAATCAAGCAAAAGTTGATCATGTTCATGCCGAGCGCTAGAGTTTTAAAGTGCCGAGCAAGACAGTTTTGACATATATGTTTGGAATGGCACAAACTTGAAGGTAAACTATTTTGGGCCAACTTGTTCATGCATTTAATGATTTCAATGGAGCTAATTATGCATTAATTATTTGATCCCAATGCGTGGCATGGAGCCAATCAGAAAATTGGAATGCCTAAGCGGCATAAGCATTTGATCCTGATCGTTGATCTAGATCTAATCGCTAGATTCATGAAGTATATTAACATTTATTCTTAAAACCTAAAGGTGTGTGTGTGTGTGTGTGTGCATGAGAAACAAAGAAGGTGTATGCGTACATGGGAGATGTACAAAGGGTTGTGCTGATAGAAGAAGCATAGATCTTGCAGAATGAAAGAGCAGTGAATAGTAGATTAAAGACATATCAGATTATTAGATCAGATAAGGTATTGGAAAGAGGATATTTGTTATCAACATCAGAGTGCATAATGAAGGATCAGTTCTTGATACATTCTAACCAGTGTATCAGGTGAAATCTCTTAATAGAGTGGTTCTAATAGACCTTTCTAAGTCTCTTAGCTGAGTGTTTACTTTGTTGTAAGTTTAAATTGTTTTACAAGGTAGATTGTAATGATCTAAAGCTCTTAACCAGGCAGACTTTTAACCAGGTAGATTACATATTATGATCAAAATTTGTAGCCCTAATAGGCACACTTTATTGCTGTAGTAGGGAAGATCTTTGTGGGTGTCATCCCCACCCTAGTTTTACCTTATTGGGTTTCTGGGTTACCAAAATTCTATTGTCTTGAGTTATTTATTTAATGTCATGGATGGTACTAGTTGATAGTTCAATTATATTTGTGCATGGTTGTGAATTGGTTTTGTTTTAAAGGATAAAAGTTTAATATATGATTCACCCCCCCCCCTCTCAGTATCTTTCTTTCCCATATTGTATTTCTGACAATTGGTATCAGAGAACAATTCTCCTACAAAAGGTTTTAATCATCTTGAGAGTACAGATCTTGAGTGGAGATTTACAAGTTGGGTAAAGTTATTGAGAATCAAAAGATTTAAATTTAGCTAGAATTGCATCAGCTTGAAATTGCAAGACAGGAACTAAAGAATTCCTTACAAGAAAGGAAAGATTTGGCCAAACAAATGAATGATACTCATTATTAGGAACATGACACTAAAAATCTATTTCAGAATGGAAACTCTAGTGATGCAACAATTATAGATCTATTGGAAAGGAAAAATACATTGTGTGAAGAAGTCAGAAATCTAGAAAGAGAACAAGAAATGCAAACAGTAAGACTATGTGAAGTAGTGGAACAAAAGAAGAAAGCTAAAGATGACAAAGCTATGGATGAATAAGACAAAAGAATGATGACTGTCAGACTTGATGAAAGGACACATGAAGTATAAATGATGAAAAACAATCAGGTTGACATGGTGAATCAACTACTACTTGCAAATCAGGAGATCAGTAGGAAAGATATGGAAATTGTGAATCTGAAATCTGAAAATAGCCAATAGAAAAATGAATTGAGATCTGAGAAAGAACTGAATGAAAGATTGAACAGACCCAATGAAGCCTTGATTCATTTTGAGAACTTGATGGAAGCATCAAGGAGATCTAAAGATTCTTCTAGATTAGGTCACACTGAACAACAAACATCTCTTTTGAGAAAGGAGAATCATCTAAGACTGGTGAAAGGAGGAGTGCAAACAAAACAAACAAAAAGCCTGTATGTCATCATTGTGGAAAATTAGGACACATAACAAACATCTACTGAAGCAAGAATGGTAAGTTCAATCTTAAACCTAAGTTCAATGGTTATTTCTTTAACTGTAAGAAGTTTGGACATCAAGCACATGAATGTTGGGGAAAGGCAAATGATGCACCTCCCACACCTAGATTCAATTGATATTGTTACAGCTATCAAAAATTTGGACATAGAGCACAAGATTTTTGATCTAATGCCAAACAAAAATGGACATCAAAGACACAAGAAAAAGCACCAAGGAAGGGTAACACCTACAATTAGGATTATAACACATGTCATAGCTGTCATTACTATGGTGAGTATGGACATGTTCCAGAAAACTGCATAAAGACACATTTCAAAGGTAAATCTAAGAGTTGGATGAATGGAAGCCTAGTTTGCTATAACTGTCTAAAAATTGGTCATACTAGGAAATATTGAAAAACAAGAGTACCTACTCCTACTGTTGAGGAAATAAGAGCACAAGTGAACCAGACATGGGTAAGGAAAATAGAACCAAGCAGTAGTGAAGCTACTGAAGACAAGGTCACCCAATCCAATGGATCAGGTGATCCCACCATCACTAATTAAGCAAAGGAAGGTATGTAAGGAACTGTGTTTGTATTTCATATCTTTTATCAGTTCCTAACACATTATAGTGCAATAGTCCATATCTGCATATAATAAGATGGATTAGGACATAGTTTGAGTAATGTAGCATGCAAAGTCTAAATGAACTATAGGTGTCGAGCAACAATATATTTCTAATATATGTCGAATAAGTTTTGTTTGATGACCGAGTGGCAACTGAATTTCGTGAATCGGCCAAGGATAGTTGTTCGGCACTCACTCAATGGAAAGAACATTTAATGTTGACCTAACTTTCGACCATTGGAGCCTATATAAAGGAAAGAGCTATTTCATTTCTTTTCACCATGCAATTAATAATTTCATAAGAGCAATTGTGCATTTGTGAACTTGAACTCAACAAATTTTTTTTGAAGATTTCTATAGTGTGTCGTCGACAATCTTTTAGTGGAAAGTGTGGATTTTGGTACTTGCCGAGGTACTCTGTTCATGATCTTTGAAACCCTATTTTTCAAAGAAAATAGCCACAAGTTCCTCTACACCAGCGAAGAGAATAGAGAAGGAATTTCTAAACATTCAATTGGTAAGGAGCGATACCTGCGCGCCTCCTAATTTCTATGCAGTTCTTGAGAGAGCCATCAAGGGTGGTCTGACTAGAGCCCTATCGTCAATTCCACCAAAGGTACTTATGATCCATGATATCAGGTCATGCTATATGTACAAGATAAGTGAAGTTGGAGATCATGAGCTTAGGTCATCTTACAACAGATTGTGCATAGATGGAGTGCTAAAAGATGAACATAAACACTTAGCCGAGAGAGGGTTAACTCATGCCCTAGACTTTTCGAGAGAGTTCAGAATGGAATGGATCAAGATTATTCTGAGTTGAGTACACAACATGAACATATGGATAGAGAATGGACTAGTCAAGATAACAAGAGAGATCATTCATCGAGTAACAGGTTATCCAATTCTAAATAGAAAAAGAACTATGAAGTGTTAGAGTAAAGAGAAAATAGAAGAACTCACTGGAGCCATTTGGAACAAAAGAGGGATGACGATCTCTATGATTACAGATTTGGAGCTTGATTTCATAGTTAGGGTTATAGCTTATAAATTATATCAGTCAAGCCGACTGGATAGTGTCTCATCCGTTACAGTCGACTAGGCTTGGAAGATTGTGAAGAAGGATCATACATATGACCTTGCCGAGCTTCAATTGATGCAACTGTTCGAGAACCTTTCTTCAACCAGAAGAGAAAAGAGTTCAGTATGTAATTTTGGATCTCTACTCACCTGCATATTTTTCTACATACAGAACACTTTTCCTACTTTTGGAAACATAGTGTGGAAAATAGATAGACCTATCACTCATAAAATCAATGCTTTTATTCAGCAATTAGGTGATAATTTTGACAATGTTATGGGAACACATTTTGTGGAATTCAAGAAAAAGATGAGGTTAAGGAGTAGAATTCCCACTTTACTAGTTGAAAAACATTATGAGGATGTTCTTTTCCTTGTAGACACAGATTACACTTATGTGGAGGAAGTAGTGCCAAGGGTATCCTAGCTAAGGCCATTATCTTATGAAGTAAACATTGATGAGACATCTGCATCAATAAAAACTTTATTAGCAGAAGAAATTGATAGTACAGTGAAACATTTTGGAAACTATGAAGAAGCTAAGTATGGAATCACTATGGATTTGAAGGCTGGCACTATGGAGAGAAAGAGGAAGAAAATTGTCAAAAATCTAAAGAAGATGATTGGAATTCAAAGTGATAAAGAAGTAGATGATGCACCTTTGGGGTTGTCAACAAGACATGGAGAAGACATGTCTAGTGAAGAAGAAGAAGAGGAAAGTGAACCTGAATAAGAGGTCACTGTGAAAGGTAAAGGGAAGCAGCTAGTAGTTTCTGAGGAAACTAAACAAAGCAAAGCTAAACCTAAGGCTACCCCTCCTATTGCTAACCGGCCAAGGACTATGGCATCATCTCTTTCCTAGACAACAAGAGTATATACAAAGAAGAATGTTGGGGAGAGCATCTCAGGGAAGAGGAAACAAGTTGAAACCAAGGCCATGTCGAGCCAACATGCTAAGAAAAGACCAAGAAGGAAGATATACTTGGAATTTGAAGATGATGAGGAGATAGATATGGATGTACCTAGAAACATACCTAAAACATCATATAAACCAATGACCAATATTGATGAGGTATCTAAGAACCTAAAAACTAATTTAGGTTTAGAAGGATTCAAATTTATAAAGTATGAAAAATAGAGTGTAGTAAATAAGCATAAGATTTAGGAAGGTTTAATAGATATGATGGGAACATTCAAAATGACACCTGTAGAGATAGGAGATAGTGTTCCTATAGAACTATATGATAGTTTGTCTCAGAAATGGAAATATGCACTGATGATTGAAAGAAAAATAAGGGAAGGAACATTGGATAAGATCATCCTTGACTTGACAAAGAAATAGATAGCTAAGTTTATTGAACAATATAAAGGGAAATCTATTCCTAAACAGAGAGCCTATGCAATTGTGAGGAATGATGTTGCAGGAGTAGTACAATAGAGAAACAAAATATGGAAGGAAATCTTTGGGTTAATTACTAAGAAGGTTGATGAGAAAGATGGAGACAACTCAGAGCCTAAGGAAATGGAGAAAGAAATTGCTACAGATGAAGCAGAAACTAAAACTGAAACCCAAGAGGAAATAGGTGATGTGCAAATTACAGACTTGACAATGGATAGTCCAATTGGCACTGCACTTGGAGAAGACATCAATGTGGATGTCGAGGATTACAATGAGCTGGAAAACACAAGTATTCAATTGCTTATTTGGGAAATTGAGGCCGAGACAGAGAAATAAGGAGAAAAGGAGGTAATCAATACAAATCCACCTATTTTAGAGGTTGTACAAATAGTTTTAGGGAGTGGAGATAAGATGGAAGAAATTTTTGATAAGCCTACAAAACAAGAGGCTATACAAGTGTTGGTTGATCTACCACACTCTGCATCATCTACTCCCACTGCACCTAAAATAGGAAGTGTACCTGATCAGCAGGTAATCTTGACTCAGATGAAGGAAGCAAGTGAAATTAATATCAACAAAGGTAAAGATATCACTGTAACTGAGCCGAGTATCAACTCTTTAGAACTCAAAGGGAAGAAATCACATAAGAGGAAGTCACCTAGTCCAAGTTTCACTTTCGATGAAGTGATTGTGATTCCTAAATTGGATACAGACAACTTGATATGTGAGCAAATTCAGACTTTGCAAGACCTTTTGAAGAGGAAAAAGAAACAAGAGGAACTGAAGAGGGAACACCAACAAAAGCAAGTATTACATGAGATAAAGGATATTTTTATTAATGCTTTTGATATAACAGATGTAAATGAACAAACGTCAATACTGGAATAGTTAGTCCATATTGTGTAGAAAGTTAATGATGAAAATGTTGAGGCAAATGAGAAGTTTCTACAATATTCTGAGAGAAAATCTGAGAACAAAGTTTTGGAGAAGATATCAACAAAGATTGCTATCAAACAGGTTGAACTTTCTTCTCTTATTAGTATTCTTGAAGAAGTTGCAAATAATGTTTATTCCTTGTATAAAAAGCTATGTGATGTAGAATTCTTTACCAAGGATAACCAATAGCTTATTGATAAGTTGCAACTAGATTTGAAGTCAAAATGGGGTACATTGAGTATGGATGCTAGTTCTAGCTCCTTACATTTTGACAAGTTGACTCATGCACAAAGAAGAATAGCCGAGCTTATGGCTGAAGATGGAAGAATTAGAGCAAAGTTAATAACTATTCAGAGTGCCTTAATACCTCATCTAGAGGTTATACATAAAGAACTTAAAGCTGCAAATAAATTAGTCAAGAGGGATTCTCATCTCTCTACAGCAAATAGTTTGGTAAGTCTAGTTTCCGAGCTAGAAATTAAGTTACAAGTCATGAAGTTTGTAAAGGATAGTTGGGATATAGCATTTTCACTAACTTTACAGCTTCATAAATCATTTTTGTATAAGTATAACTTGACCCCTGCAGCTATCAGTGACAAAAACAAGGGGGAATTAGATAAGGAAACAGATAAAGATGTGCAGAATCAGGCATAATATTTTTTATGGCTTGTATATTATGTAAGTTTGCAGTATAATCTTAGGGGGAGTACATTTTGTACTTAGGAAAATTTTGTGAATGTAAAGAAATGATAAGTGTGTTTTTTCCACTAATATCAAAGGGGGAGATTGTTGATCTCTAAGTTTTGTTAATCATTAGTGTCCCAGACTTAGTCATTTATCTAGGCAGGTTAGCTGGTCATCACTATGGCTGAGCTATCCAGTATAGGCCAAGAAATCTGGCATAGTCATTTCCAAGCAGATAGTGATTGCCGAGTGACTCAAAAATCAAGCAAAATTTGATCATGTTCATGCCAAGCGCCAGAGTTTTAAAGTGTCAAGCAAGACAGTTTTGACATATATGTTTGAAATGACACAAACTTGAAGGTAAACTATTTTGGGCTGACTTGTTCATGAATTTAATGATTTCAACAGAGTTAATTATGCATTAATTATTTGATCCCAATGCGTGGCATGGAGCCAATCATAAAATTGGAATGCCTAAGCGGCATAAGAATTTGATCCTGATCGTTGATCTAGATCTAATCGCCAAATTCATGAAGTATATTAAGATTGCTTCTTAAACCCTAAAGGTGTGTGTGTGTGTGTGTGTGCATGAGAAATAGATTAGGTGTATGCATACATGAGAGATGTACAAAGGGTTATGTTGATAGAAGAAGCATAGATCTTGCAGAATGAAAGAGCAGTGAACAGCAGAGTAAAGACATATCAGATTATTAGATCAGAGAAGGTATTGGAAAGAGGAGATCCATTATCAGCATCAAAGTGCATAACGAAGGATCAGTTCTTGAGACATTCTAACCAGTGTATCAAGTGAAATCTCTTAACAGAGTGGTTCTAACAGACCTTTCTAAATCTCTTATCTGAGTGCTTACTTTGTTGTAAGTTTAAATCCTTTTACAAGGTAGATTGTAATGATCTAAAGCTCTTAACCGAGTAGACCTTTAACCAGGTAGATTACATATTGTGATCAAACTTTGTAGCCCTAACAGGCACACTTTATTGCTGCAGTAGTGAAGATCTTTGTGGGTGTCATCCCCACCCCAGTTTTACCTTATTGGGTTT
>MU223535.1:2974290-2997899 GCA_018584345.1 Thuja plicata
TCTGATTCCCCCCCCCCCCCCCTCTTAGTATCTTGCTTTCCCATATTGTATTTCCAACATCTGTGAGGTTCAATTTCTATTTTGTGTTTCTGAATCATTATTTTGTTTACTATGTCATTGAAGATAACATCTAAATGAAAATGCATTTTTTGGCAGCCAACTCAAGGTCGGATAATGATAGGTAGTGAAGATTATTGTATATTTGATAAGAGTGAATGGGCATGAGTTGTTTCCATTGTCAACCAGATAATCTAATTTTTGCCTATGGAACTGACAGCCCCACAACACAACAAATATTTCTTATAGATATATTTTCCTTACTAAATTAAATTCCATCTTATCAAAGTGATCATGTAAGATGGATTGTTCTTATCAAAACCTTATACATTTAGAAACTGTTTGGCCAATGCAGTATGGGCTGGCTGGTAAATTTTGACTGCAACAAGGGATTTAAGGTCTTGTCATTAGAAAATGATATGTTTTGGACACCTTGGAAAACCAACATGCTGATGTGGCATCATATTGAAATATGTGAGCCTTGATGCCTTAGTTATAAGAATTAGACTTCCTAAGTAAGCTGTTGTAAAAATTTGGGAGTGATTTGAAATTTGCACATAGGATTTTGTGAAGTAAAAAGTTAGGGAGCTCAACTATTGGGTCCTCTCCTCAAATAAAAAAATTGTACCAAGTCACCCTACAATTTATTCAAAACAAATTCTAGGAATTTTTAATTAAAATATATTTTAAAATAATTATTTAAGTTTAAGTTTGTTTTTTTAATTTCTTTTCAAATACTTATGATATTTTTGCATATTATGAGCAGTGAGTGATGAGAACAAACTTCTTTCAGATTGGCTGACATTGCATTACTAATAAATTAATAATATATTTAGAATTAATTTTCAGGAAGTTTTGATTTGCAAATGAATTCTTTAAATTTGTTTACCTCTAGTTTGGCCCTCTAACTTCTTAACATTATTTCTAATGATGGAAGCTAAAAGTGTGGAGTAGTGGTGAGGAGGAGATGTGAGAGTGGGAATAGGGAATCAATATTAGATTCTTGATTAGAAGGGTTGTGCTTCACCCTCTAGCAGGATCCAAAATATTTATAGTTCATATTTTTTTGAATTAGTATCATATTTTTGATAGTTTGATGCTTACAACAATTTATCTTTTAATTTTTAAATGACATAAAAATGGGTTCAGCATCCAAGACCCATATTTATTTGCACTTACTATTGCAGAAAACATTGCCTATGGCTAGACAAATGAGTATATTGCACAAGGATATATTGTTTAAGCTAAAAAATCTGCAAAAGCCCATGATTTTATAATTGTTCTTCCACAGGTTAGTATCCAATCCTTATCATTTGATAAAGAAGTCAATTCAACATGAGATATCACCCTTGTGTGTAACTAGCATCAATTTTTAATAAAATATTTCAAAACTTAGCTAATCTAGTTGCAAAATTATTTTTATGGATGATCAAGGGTTATGGTACATTAGTTGGGGAACGTGGAATCTTGTTAAGTGGAGGTCAACGATAGGTAATGAAAATCCCTACTACTTTCAGGGTATATTCATTATTCAAAAGGCACTCACACTTCTATGTCTCTTTACTTTTGATAGTTTCCATAGCAAGGGCCCTTTTAAAGAATACTCTGATGTAGATACTTGATGAGTTAAGAATCGATACTGGAATTTTTGAAACAAATTCCTTCTGAATAAAGTTGTATATACCATATAGCACTTAGAATAGATTATATTTGATTTTGAATATGTTGCTTCTATCTATATGATTTTTTTCCTATTGCTTTGTAACTTTATTTTACAACCTCATGTTGGGCATAGGCTACTAGCTCTTTGGACAATGTAAGTGAGTGCCTTATGCAAGAAGCCACACTTGAACATCTGATGAAGGTATCCTTTCATTCTCATAGACTGATCATGTAGTTAATATAAAATTCCTAACATTAGATTAATCTTCTAAAAGACTATGCACTGACATGTTGTCATTTGAAATTGACGAGCAAGGATGAACTACTTTGGTGATTGCACAAGGCTAAGCACTGTACCAAATCCTAATCAAATTGTTGTAGTTTCAGAAGTAAAAGTGGTTGAATTAGGGAGCCATATCGAGTTTTTAGCTCAAAGGGGCCTCTATGCTTCACTAGTGGATACTCAAAGACTTGGATTTGAATAAGTAAATTTGAGTCCAAAATGTATTTTTTGTACATTATATGAAGATAACTTCTTTAGAATCTAATAAACAAAAGTTCCACATGCAAAAGTATGATTGAACTATTTTTGGAATATTTTGATTGGAAAGTTGCACCATAATAGAAAAAGAGGTATATTTTTTCATGTTAAGGAAATATTCTACAGCCTTAGTTACAAATCACAAGGCTTCATCAGGTACTTGAAGAATTTTTGTGAATATAATTTTTTTTTTCTTTTTACTTCAGGTTTGTACATAGTTCTACAAATGATCAATCTCTAGGTTGGGCACTTAAATGTATATCTGCTTCAATAATCTCTTCTCTACTAAATGTTTGAAGAGATAGCGTGCCCTTATTTGAAGAGATTTACTCTCATTTAAAGATAATTTGTATTCTTCCATATTGTCAATAGTTCATATATATTTGATATGGTTTACTTACAAAATTTATTTACATATTCTCGGCCAAGAATGAGATAGAGAAGTCGTGGAACTATGAAATAGTAGTTTGGTTTATTGTAGTTGAAGATCTCAAATGCCTATCATAGGTCTCTTATTATGTACAAAAGGAAAAGAAGATACTCTCCAAGTATGATTTTCATACTGAGTGTGAACTTCATCATTTAGATAGGTGCTTTTACAATCATCTTAGATGAAGATACAAAAGGTGAGGCTCCTCTTGGCCTCATCACTAGCATAAATATCAAGGCTTCAACAACTTAACAAGAGGCTCTGCTAACATTAAAGATACAATAATATTAGATGAGGATACAAAATCACAGGATCCTCTTGACCTCATTACTAAAAAAAGTCTTAAGGCTGGCACAACTCAACAAGAGGCTGGAATAAATGAATATACCTTTGCCTTCAATATTTTGCGGTCTTCTATTCTCTATAACCCTAGAACTCTCCCTAGAGTCAATAATGTGGTTGATCTCATCTGCAAGTCCAGAGTCCCATTGTCTTCACCTAGTTTTCCACACAATATTGAGAACAAGAATCCCATTTTCCCCACACTACTATTTGGTTTGGCATTCATCACCTATTTCCATTCATTCCAAACAATTTTGTTGAAACCACCATCCCTCATGTCTATGGCTACAAGGTTGAAGAGGGAACAAAGAATAAAAATCCCTCTAACTCCACTGACTATTATCTTCATGTTGTTTTGGAAAATTTAAATGACCGGTTTGTTGGTATCCAAAAGACCCAGGAAGCTTAAAATGTCCAGCCTAATAATAAATGGCACCACTTTAACTTGATTTTTTATTATCTCTAAGCTAGAGAGGAGGAATCAGAAGCCCATTATTTCATGTCTAGGAAACTGATCTTGAGCTTATGTTGAAAGCATACCCAATTGTTTACTTGCAATCATCAATAGATCCTGCCAAATTTGTATCTATGTAACCAATCAAGAAGAAATCGTCATCCATTTTGTAATCTAGTACAAAGGTTAGAGTACCCTACACATATCTCAACAGAGTTTTAGCCGTCTAGAAAATGTATTTGTCTAGGTTCTGTCATGATCTTCGAGAGATAACTTGCTAAATATCCTGCATCTGATCAAGTATTTAAAAGATGGATGAGAATCCCAACCATATATCTACAGCGAGATTCATTTACCTTTCTTTGATTAATCATAGCTAGAAAACTAAAATTGGGGTTCCATGGATTTCCACTATTGTTTTTCTATCAGCCATCCCGAAGTAATAGGTAATTAAAAATATTAGAGAATTAGAAGAGTAAAAGGTAATGTGTATTTTTTTTGCAAAATTATGTTTTTTTAATCTCATTCTTTATAAGCATTTCTCAAATGGAATTGATGTTGCCTTCACAGGTTGATGAAGATTCTCATGAGTTTTTCAGCATTTCAAAGTTGCAGGATAATTAAGGTTCTCTTTTCCCTTCTAAATTGGATTCCAATATGTTGGTTTGGAAGTCCATCCACTATTGTTTATTAAATTCTGACACAGGCTTGCCACTTGAAAGTCTTAGTTAGGTGGTCATCTAGTATTTAGTCACATTCATAAATGCTTTATAGATTTGTATCGATGAATATTTAAAAGTAATTAAGGGTGGCACTCATACATTCCAAACTGTAATGGGCCTTGATGTCTAAATTTACTGGAGTATAGATAGATGAATGTCCATTAGTAGTCTCTCATATTTGGTTATAGATCATTGGTTAAATCTTAGCTTTTAATTACTGTTAAGATTCTTTTGTTCATTGTTCATATGGAAGTGATTTTAGTTTATTTTTCATATGAAATAGCAGTATTCTTCAGTATACATATCATAGGGACAAGAGATGATTAGGCTAGGTGAGCCCGAATGCAAGCTGGTTGCAATGAGTCCTAGAGATGTGGGAACCAAGTACTTGGTGAGTTTGGTTCAACTCATTGGACTTGCCAAGTCTTGTTTACAAAACTTGGCCATGGCCCATGACAAACAAGTGAAAATTTAGGAAAAAGAAAAAAAAATTAAAATTCTTAAACCTATAACATAAATTGATCTTTAATAGCTCAAAATGATATTTATTTCATTTGGAATAACAAGGAAGGAGAAAAAAGTATAAAGTTGAAAATACATTTCATTTAAACAAAAACCAGCTTTATGGCTTAATTACCACTTTATGGCCTTGATACTTTTATTTTTTCAAGGGTTTGGAGGACTCTTAGAGATCGGTTAAAAGTGATAAAATTGTGAAAATTTGCATGTTGCTCCTTGACTCTGTTGGGGGATGTTGTCTCCAGATCCCTGCTCTAGTTTGAAAAAAGAAAAAAAAGAAAAAAACAAAAAAACAAAAACATTTTGGGCCATGTCGGATAGAATAAGCAACATTATTTATTCTTTTTATCTTTTTCCAATCAAATCTAGTAATTGAATTGCATTTATATTATTTAATTTTTGGTTTTCTAGCTAAACT
The DNA here is from genome assembly GCA_018584345.1 of Thuja plicata. Taxonomy (NCBI): domain Eukaryota; kingdom Viridiplantae; phylum Streptophyta; class Pinopsida; order Cupressales; family Cupressaceae; genus Thuja; species Thuja plicata. The sequence continues at coordinate 2,979,436 of MU223535.1, forward strand.
ACCCCTTGTAATCCTCAAATGGTTGTAACAACATTTATAGAGTTGTCTAAGAATCCCACATAGAGCTAGTTATGTTAAAAAAAGTGACGCAAGCTCTTCTCTACCAAAGTTCATTTCCATGTTGTGATTATTGTTTTTGGTGCAATGGATGTCATAATCCATTAGTGTTGTACACCTAAATCACTTGAGAATGTTTAAAGAATTTGTTTGCTTCAATTCAAATCTACTTTGGCACACATTTGATTATGTATACATGTTAATGTGACTAAAATAGCTTCTAATTAATAAGCTTATTATGTCATTAATGTTGATTTATTAAAGTGTACATGGTAAAAGTTTTTTAAATCCTTAAAAAAAATCTGTATATTACATGATTTTTTAATTTTTTGTGTCTGGGTCTTAGGCAAAAATTTCCTGTAGTTTTTAGTATCATATAATGATTTTTAAAACACAAGAGGTTAGGCTTAACATGTATCTAGTTTCTTGACATCATTTCTTGTGATGCCTGAACATAGGGCTTTCATGGCTTATAGAAGTCATGGCTAACATGGTTTGAACTTTGCAGGCAGTGTACATATGCTTAACATGGGTTAAATTAGATGTTTCTATATTTAAGTACTTCCCTTTTCAAATCTAGAATGTTATGATTGATGAATTTCTGATTCCATGTCTGGTTCCTTGCAGGCAGAGCAGTTCAAACGAATGTGTGGAATGCCAAATGAAGTGTCCAAATCCCTACCTACTGGAGAGAGGTATTCTTAATGGTATTTTTTGTGGCTTTATTTTTGTGCAAGCCTGGAGCCTATTTGAATGACAATCACATTTCATATTGTAGGTTGAGTGCGGGAAAAATTTCTAAGCCTAAGAAAGCTGAGCTGTCTAAGCCACCGAGACACATTGACACTCATGTTCATGATGTTTATCCTGTTACAAAACCTGGTTACAAGCTTAAGTTACTTGGTTCTAGAGGGAAATATAAGGTTCTATTCCCACATGCTTTTCAGGCCAAATTGGCAAAGATACTTATTTAAATTTTATATTTGAAACACTGCTTTATTTAGTTTTTAATTTACTTTCTTGTATTTTATGTGAAAATATATGACAACACATTCTCCTTTCCAGGATTCTACCTTATCGCAGAAACAAAAAAAAAAGAGTTTGGTGAAACTTCTTCACCATCTAATGAAAACATTTTGTCAATGTTTTCCTTGTAGGTTTTAAGACCGATTTATTAATTTATAAAGTCCAATTCTTGTTTTGCAAAATATGTAGGTCAGGTTGAATGAATTACATGATTTGTGAGAAATGGAAGGAGAAGAAATGGAACTGAAGCATTATCTGATTATGTGAGTTCCTCCACAAACTCTACAGTTACATGTGAAAATGTTCAAGAAACATCAACATCTGTAAATTACAACAAATTTCTTAATGTAGCTAAACTCTCAAAAATCTATGAAGTACCTTCTTCAGGAACAACACTTGACATGGTAAGTATGTTCTTTATTAGCAACACTAAAAATGAAGGATACATGCAGTTATGGCATACGTTGAAAGATATGACCACTTCCTTTGTACTTTCTACTTATAAATGCTTAGTGTCTGATTGCAGGAAAAGGCTTTGAAGGGATTAGCAAATAACAAAGTTGCAACAGTTCTCCCTATAGCTCATGACTTTCCAGGTTCATTGGGGGATTTAGTACATGATTTTCAAGTAATAGTTTTGGTCATGAAGTTCAAATAGATGGAGATAAAATACCCTTGGATCTGAGCTAAAAGTTAGCATGCACCTGGTCTCTTCTTCTCACTCAAATGGTAAATGTTTTGAGCTCTTATTCACAGATTTAAGTTTCATGTAGCTATTTCATGTTGTTCTGGTTATTGCAAAGGATGATGCATGGAAATGTGATGCCAGGACATTTTATTTGTTCATGTAACTTAATAGCAATAGAAGGATAGAAAAATTCACTAAGTATTTTACATGCCAAACAACACTGTGGATTCATTACCTTTTTATTATGAGATTCTCAAGTTTTTTTTTGCCACATTCAATTAGAATTTGTTTTGTGACTGGTTTGGGATTTGTTTATGGAAACTTCAGGTTTGATTGTGTCTTTGATGGAGACTGCAATCTTAATGTTAGATATGTTAGCTTGACTTGTGCCTCATTCCCATCATGCTTGACTTGTGCATTGTTCCCATCATACTGGTGACTGAGAAAAAATCATTTCTCACTACTTGAAACATCCTTGTCATAGTCCTTTAAATATATTTTCACTTCATCAAAAATTTGTCACCTATGACACCCACTATCTTTGCTATCCAAGATAGTGATATGTTGAACTTTAACACAAGCTCACTATTATTGTTCATTTTTGTAGCAGTCATTTATCTTGACTATCATAATCCTATGATTGTTTTAATTCCCCTTTTATCCTTTTTTACCACTGCTATAAGTGCTCTTGCAGTCTTTCATGACTTCCTGATGACCTTGGTTATTGTCTTGTTTCTAGACAGTGATCTATTTAGATGTTTGTTGGAACTTGGTAAAATCACCTATGTCCCTTACACCTTGTCCTTCATGGTCTCTACTTTTCCATTAACATCACTACTTTCCATTGGTATACATTTAAATCTATCTAGTGGTTATTTTCTGCAATATCTATCTCAGAATGTATATAAATGCTATGGTATCAAAAAGTTTTATTACATTCTTAGTTTTATTGTCCTTGATATCAAATAGTATTATTTTTGTTTCTTGCATTACATGTGACATGTTTGATCTTGGAGATAAGTTGACGTTAAAATATAATTAATATATTTTCATCTAATATTCATTATTTATTTTTACCCCTTTGGAATATAAAGAAGTGAGATTCTAATGCAGGCATGTGACGCAAGACCTGAAAAGAGTTCATATAACCGATGCAAAGAAGAAGAGATGGGAAGTTCATATGTTTGATCTTGGAGATAGTTGAATGCTTTATTGTAATTAATATATTTTCACCTAACACTCATTAGTTATTTTTTTATTTTAAGTTTTAGAATATGATGAAATGAGATTCCAATGCAAGCATATGTAGGTCCTGGTGAGAGTTCACATAACTGATTCAGAGAAGAAGAGATGGGAAGCTCCTTATGACTCCATTCCTAGATCACAAGTAGCTGTGTAGAAGGAAGACATATTTCCAGAATAGCTGACTCAGTGTTTGAATTCTCTTTTTTCTCAGGCAATGAGTTGATCTTCTCCTACATAGCCAATCCTTTTGGATTTGGTTTCAAATCCTCATATGATGGCATTCTACAAATCAGATTTACTCTAAGGATATAATATTATTTATACTACTGAGATTGTTATGTTTAATTCAAACATGGATTTGTAAGGCTACCATTCTTTTTACATGCATTTAAGAAATGAAGGCTTGGCTCTTGCATATCTATTGATGAACAAATATGGATTGTTTTTGTTGGGGGATCTCTGGACATCTACTTTTCAAGATCATTCCATTATATGTGGCTCAACAGTTCATTGACCTCATAGGATATAAAACTGCAATGCCCAATTGGGCTTCTGGTATGTCTGTACATTGCTTGCCCTACAGTTTTTTGGTGTAGCATTATATTTTTTTATTGGATTTGAAATGTTTTATAGAACTTGAAAATCATCTACAATAGTAAGCTAAAATTATATCAGCTAACTGAGCTTTTTGGTTTTGGAATGTAATAATTTTGGTTCAAAGTTTTAATATTTTTTTGAATTCCTTGTTTTGGCAGCTTTGGTAAGTTTGTTGGATTTATTAATTTTCTTTAATATTTGGAATGGGATACAGGGTTTTTATTTTCCTTGTTTTCATTTTCCTTGGTTTCATGTCAGCAGATTTTATAAAATAGAGAAGGAAATCCCAATTTCATGAATTGAGATGTTTGGAATGTTTTGAAAATTTATAAGGCAAGTGCGATTGCTTGACTCAGAAAAAAAACTGCTAGGATTATATATGGGCTATAATAATACTGAAAAATTGCTAGTATTATAGGTGGGTTGTAATTATAGAGAAACTATTTCCAGGATTATATGTGGGTGGTAATAATATAGAGAAGCTACAATGATTGAAGTTGACAATGTTGACATGAATGATTAAAAATGAACCTGGATTCTGAAACATATACGTGCTTAATGTTTTCATAACCATTCTGTGTGATTAACTATCTTTGCTGATAACCATTTTCTATTTGTTATGTAATAAAGAGGTTTTGACAAAACATGGTAGTGAGAAAACAAGTTATAGTTGATTTCATAAGTAGTCTTTTTAAAAATAGTGTTTTTTTTGCATCAATATCATTTGTCTATAGATTTGTATTATAGAAGCAATATTTTTGTTATAGATCGGAGAGAGTTTGAATAAAGAATAAATATTTTGTAATAAATAGTGTTAATTTGATGTGGAAAATGCTTTTTTGCCAAATAGATCTTAGATTTTGAATTTGCATTGTCGACCTTAACCTAGAAGATATCATCTATTCATAGATGACTGAATAAGTAACTTGAATAGATATGTTTGTTTTGTGGTGTAGATAACATCTCACTACTCACTTATAGATCTGGTGATGCCAAGTGAATCTTCTAATTCAATAGAACAAATTAGTTTATGTTAATAAAGTTTTGCCTGAATCATTCCTTCAAATTTCTTGGTAGCTTCTGCCCACATTTTCCCTATTTAGAATGGCCTTGTTCACTTTGTACACAATTGAACTGCCTTGAATTCATTTATTTTTCTTCTTGATACTATGTTCTTGGATTCATTAATTCTTTTAATGTAATAAAAAATAATAGTTTTTTTTTTTCTGTGGACAACAAAATATTTTGAGAATGTGCATTGAACTTTATTAACTATCTTCAACTTAATGTAGTCTTCTATTAGGATGTCTGAACTCCCAACAATGGTTATTTTCTTATATCAATCATAGGCATCCACTAAGGATTAAAATCTTCCTATGCACCCCTAAGGATTCACTTTCCTTGGTTCACTAGACTCTACAAGTCTGCAATCATGAAAATCTCAGAATTCACTCTTGTCTCTGTCAAGCCTGCAACTGTGTTCTTTTCTTTAGTCTAAATACAAAATGGCTATTGAATTTGCACCACTCACAAAATTCTATTAGGTGTTATCACTTCCTTTACTCCTTCTAGATAAGGCCTTTCACAGTTACCTAATATCTGTGATTTCACAATACAAATTCTCAATTTGAGTCTTAGTTCTACTAGGCCTGCACACAACGCTTTCCTCTACTAGCTTGAAAATGAACAAGGGGTAAATTCTATTGAATATATATTTTGGGATCATCCAACACTTCCCTAACAAACTCTCAGGTAATAGCTAGTAACCCTACTCCTGCACCCTCAAACTGTCATAGGGACTCTCTGGGCTAATTGACCAGTTTAACCTAGGGTCTGATAGAATGGCTCAAGGATGGGCATATAGGGTTAATGTAGTTATTTTTTAGTCTTCAAAAATCTCTAAATACTTCAAAACATCCAAAAAATTGGACCCCTAACGCTACTGTCTTTCTCCAGCACGTTAACTCCTCTTGCACAGGCTTAATACATAACGGATATTCAGCCTAGGGCATCACCCTAGAAGCAGCAATCACACTCCCCCAACTCCAAGCTTTAGAAGGTTTAAAAAATATTTCCTTAACTTTATTTTCACCAAGTGGCATTTATTTCCAATGGTGAAAATGCAAGTTACGGTCAATTTTCCATGACAGTGCCAAATAGGGAGGGTTTCAGACATGTTATGCCAGGAAAATTGATATCTCGCTCAAATGAAGAACAAATTAATTAAAATCAACTGCAAATGAAGGTATACTCATGCTCCAACCTTGTGACATCAACTGATCTATCATTTCTATCCGTACACACATGTACAATGTAAAGAAATGCTTAGAAATGGTGGTTTTTTTCATTCAAAATTGCTTCAAAGGGTAACCTGGCTCAATCCCTCGATTGGAAAGGTTTCTTACAACATAAAAACAACTCCCTAACTGATCCAATTGATTCAAACTTAGTTGTGGTCATTGGGATCACTGTAAGACTAAGGAAAGTGCATATACTTTAGCTTCGTCCATTGTAAAATTCATAGACCTTTCTCCCTTGTTCCTCTCTGGATTTTGATTGAATTTGATGTCTGTGGGTATTGGATAATCATTTTGTACTTTTAACCAAAAATATAAGATCTTGGGCTATTTTATTAATGAATTTTATAATAGCATCAAGTTTGTAGAAATAAACAAACATTGATATTTTACAAAAATGTCTTACATACATGCACACGAAAGTGGAAAAAGGGGATTGTATAAAATTTTATGACACCATACCCTTGGCATCTTGTAGCTTTTGTAGAAGACATCTGCTTGTCAAATAGCAAGTAAGAAATCACCAGCTAAACATCTTTGACAATCTTTACAATAGGTTGAGGTTTCTTTTGGCTGCTTGTTACAAGGATTCATTTTAACCATCTATCACATTCTTTCCATCTTCTATTCATCCATTTTATTGTTTGAACATTTTTTTGTGATGCAGTAATTTTGGTGTATAAGTCTTTTTTAATTGTTTGAATTTATTTCAGATCATTTAAAAATAGTATCCAAAATGAGTTGTCAATTGTTGGGGTGCATTCTATGGGGGGTGGTGGGAAAATGACTTTGGATTTGGCTATTTGTAATGATCTTCACATCAATGATAATGTTTATTTCTCTTTTTTCTGGTTTTAATCCTTTATGAAGAAACAACATTTCCTTTTTAGGCCCATTCCATTGGCCTACCATTTTTGGTGTTAAAATCTTAAATATTGGTTGGTTGAAGATTAAGAGAGGGACTGTAGAGGTATTCTCCAACCTTTTAACGTATTCATTCAAAATTGTTTAAGACTCTTTCATTTAAGATTGTATTTAAAGGGGGGATAATAATATTATAAAATCTTTTATTGATGTTATTATTAGGGCCTTAATTTGCTTATGTTCATATTTTCACCACTAGCACTACTAGACCAAAGGGTGTTTAAAGACTTGAAATTCTGAAGGGTATATTTACTCTTTAAAGGGTTCTAACTTAGTGGAAGAGCACCTGCTTTACAAGAAGGAGGTTGGTGGTTCAATTCCATTGTTCCCTAACATGAATTAGTCAACTATATGTAGTAGTGAAATTACCAAATAAATGACCAAATGATCAAATAAACTACCAAATGACTAAATAAACTTCTAAATGACCAAATAAACTACCAAATGACCAAATAAACTACCAAATGACTAAATAAATGACCAAATAAATTACCAAATAAACTACAAAATGACCAAATAAATGACCAAATAAACTACCAAATGACCAAATAAATGACTAAATATATGACCAAATCAATGACTAAAATAGTTTAGTCATAAATTTGGTCATGAGATAAATGACCGGCAATAAACTACCACTGATCACGTGACCAAATTTGGTCATTTATCTACAATTTTTGGTAGTTTATTTGGTCATATATTGTTATTTTTCTACTAGTGATTGTTTTCAAAGAGGGAGAATGAATAATTGATGAATACAAAGATTAAAGGAGAATGAGTGATTGAAAGAACATAAAGAGGAAGAATATGCATAAATATGTTAAGAGAGAAGGAACACATAGGGAGAACAAGACAAAACAACTCAGACAGAGTAAAGATAGAACAAATATGTAAAAAGAAAGATGAATAGTATTGTCATCATAAATTGACAATGTTGCCATCAATGCCAAAGAGGGAGATTGTTACTCAACTGATGGAGATGATGATGAAGAACAAGATCAAAGGTATACAAGATCGTATAAAGAATTAGATCAGTTGCTATTTTTTCATTGATGTCAAGAAATTGATTTCTAGTTCATATTGAATTGTCATATCTTTCAAAGTTGATTTAATTGGGCAATAGATAAAGATCATACAATGATAATATTATCTTGAGATGACTAGTTTCTACTTTATCAAGTCAGTAAAGAAGATTGGAAAAGTTGGTAAGAGTAAAGAGTTAAGCTACCAAGCAGAGAGAGTCTGTCGGTAAAGGGTTATGAGAGAGATAGCAAATCATGTTAGTCACCGAACAAAGAGTTAATTTCTAAGCATAATAGATGTAAGAAACAAGGATAAGAACACATTTAATGCAATGATAAAGTGAATTGGAGGATTCTAAGAACAAAAAGGAAGTTTGTTATAGATCTATGCATGATAAAATTCAAGGAAGAAATATATGGTATAGATTAAGCGGAAAAAGTGAAGGTTTTATTTCCAAGAAAAGTGCAAGTTCTGAGGTGATGCCAAAGCGGCTAACCGAGTTTCAAGTTCAATGAATTAGTTCAGAAAAGTTAATCTAACGGTTGAGCATGATTGAAAGAAAACCTAATCAAGCAGATGAAAAGGCAAAAATAGAGTCTATTTAAAGGATGATTTCAAAGTACAAATTGTTGGTAAGTTGAAGTGTTGAAGTTCTACCGAGTGATGCAGTGAAAAGAAAAGAAAAGAATTGAAAATATGAGTCTAAGAGAAGAGATTGATGAAGTGTTGATGCTAGTAGTTAGAGAGAGCATAAAGGGACCTAATAAAGCAAGAGGTAGTTGCAATTTTACAAATTATTTTACATACTGTTTCTTATTTGCATCTGTAACAGCAAAATCTCTTAACCGAGTGGACTTTACAGTCTTATTGTAAAATCCTTGAGAAAGGTGACATTCTAAAAGAATGTTCAAAGCCCTCTAACTAGGCCACTCCTAATAGGGTGAAGATCTTAACATGTCTAAGGTAAATCCCCTAATAGGGTCACATTTAGAAAATGTGTATTGTAATATTTAACATGATAAGATTTTAACCGAGCATACTTTAGAAGAGTATTTTCATTTGTGGGTGACAATTCCCATAGAGGTTTTTCCCAAATTGGGTTTCCTCATTAAATCTGGTCTCAAATGTGTTGAATGATTCATGTGCATGTTATTTACTATCTATGCAAGTTATTGTTTAAGTTATTGAAGATATTTGGCGATTTAGTTGTTGTTGTTGTTTATCCTACTGAGTTGAATCAGAGTTAAGTTTAAAGTATCATAGTTTTTTTATTCACCCCCCCAGTAATCCAACACAACTGGCCATATGGTTCCCCTTTGTACCATACCAAATCTATATCTATCTACTCCTATTTGGTTGATAATCCTGATATTCTCACCTATTTGAGTAATTTATGGTCTACAGACTGTGATTGTAAATCTTGGACTTCCTTCTCAGCAGCCTTTGGGCAAGGCCCATTGAACCAAAGAAAAACTCTTTTTATGGTGTCTTGTTCTTGGAAAATTTCCAATTCATACAACTAAAGATGATGTGTCTATTTATAAGATATGAAGAGTTCCCCAGAGTGTAAAATATATATTATTTTACTGTTTATTTTCCAAAGAGATCTCACAAATTTTTGGATTGAGTATTAACAAGAATTTTAATTCCTTTGAGGTAGCTAGTGTAGACACCTAAAATTGTCCAATGTCTGCAAGCAAACAAACTTTCTTCTTAATTGATTAAATAATTCTTATTATTTAATTAATTAGTGTCATTCTTCTTATTTGAATTCAAAAAATTAACATTTCCCTCCCTTCTCATAATTAAATAATTTTTAATCATTTACCATATACTTTTTTCTAATATTAATTAAATAATTTTATTATTAAATTAATCAATTTCCTCCACTTGAATTAAATAATCTTTATTATTTAATTAAATGCTTTCTTCTATTTTGTCTCATAATTAAATAATTATTTTAATTATTTAATTAGTTAACTAAGTCTTCTATAATTAAATAAATTCTTTAATTTATTTAATTATTTGTTTTTCTCAATAAAAGTAAGTCTCCTAAAAATAAATAAAATCTTTGTTTTATTTATTTATCTCAATCTTCTATAATTAAATTAATTCTTTAATTTATTTAATTATTATTTTTTCTCAATAAAAGTAAAGTCTCCTAAAAATAAATAAAATCTTTGTTTTATTTATTTATCTTGAACTTCTATAATTAAATGAATTCTTTAATTTATTTAATTATTTATTTTCTCAATAAAAATAAAGCCTCCTAAAAATAAATAAAATCTTGATTTTATTTATTTATCTCAATCTTCTATAATTAAATGAATTCTTTAATTTATTTAATTTTTTCTCAATAAAAGCAAACACTCCTAAGAATAACTAAAATCTTTGTTTTATTTATTTATCTTAATCTTCTATAATTAAATTAATTCTTTAATAATTTATTTTTTCTAAAGAAAATAATTCTCTCCTAAAAATATATAAAAGCTTTATTTTATTTATTTCTCTAAAATCTTCTCCAATTAAATACATTTTTTAAATTTATTTAATTCACTTTTTGAAGAAATTTTTTTCTAAAATAACTAAAATCTTTGTTTTATATATTATCTTCTCTCTTGCACATAATTAAATATTTTTTTAATTTTTTAATGCTAATTAAGTCTTCAATTTCATCCACTCTTCAAATATTGTATGTGTTATTTGGTTTTAAAGCAACTTTATTGAATCTCGTTTGTCCAAAATAAATCTCTGTCTTCAATCTCAATAGTCGATCAGTCTAAAATATCTATTTAAACCTTCTTCTTTCTCATTTCAAGGAGGCCTGAATCACAAATTTAGAGAGCATGTCTATTCTGCAGGTGTTTTAAGTGAATTATGATCAACACATACTATCTCTTTTATCATATTATCGAATCTCCTAAGTCATAAACGTTGTCAACATCAACTCTGAGCACCATCAAAATGACGTTTCAGAAGGAGAAGAGAGAAGCAACAGATGCTTCAAGTGTCATTTAGTTTGCATTACTTTATTTATTTATTTATGAATATGATGCTTGTTATTTTGTTGTCATTAGGCTTATTGATAGCAGTTGTTTGATTTCTTGTATTGCAATCGGTTCTACTAACCCTTGTGTGAGTGTGAAGAATCAGGTTTACAATTTGGTGAACCTAACATGAACATGTTAAAAATATGATAAATTTATCTTTTATATTTGCCCTCAGGTTTTTATTGCTGATTTGTTGTCGCATGCATGTTTTAAAAGATTTGGTGATATCTCCTAAATGGCTTGAAACTTTTCAATAACATTTTTACTATAGATTAAGGATGCTATTTGCAACCTATAATCCAGAATTTAGATTTTTCTAATCAATTTTGTGCAAGTTATAATTTGTTTATGAGTTTTCATAAAACAATTTAATTTTAAGAGAAAATCAGCAATTTTTTCTAAACAAATTACATTTATGGAAATCTCTTAAAAATCTAAATGGGGTTGATTTTTTGTGTTTTTAATTTTGATGACAAATAATGGCCAAAATAAATATATCTTTGAAATCTAGTATGTTTTAACAAATTGGGTCCCTAAGGCACAAATTAAGGAATATTTTTAAAATTCTTATATTTTTGGAAAGATCACTTATTTTTAAGAAGGGTTACTTATTTTCATTTATATTTTTGTTAGCCAACATTATATCAAAAAATTGGATCTTTATGACTAGGTCAAAAGTGGAGAAAAAATCAAGGTGCACTTGTTCCAATTTCAATTGATTTGTAAGCTCATCCTTGGTAAATTTTGGATTTTATAACCATGTCAAGTTTCCTTCACCTTTGATTTCTTGTGTTGGACTGACGTGTATGGAATTTGTTATGGATGCTTAGGACCTGGAATGATTGCCGAGGTAATGTATAATGAAAAATGAAAAATCTCAAAAATGCGCATAACATCGAATAAGGTGCACACTACAATATTTTGATCTTTCATGTACCTTTCAATATTACTGTCGAAAATTTCAGTTTAAACACATAGCTTAATCAAGGAGACCTCTTTGTTTGTGAATAAAGCTAGTAGGCCTATGCTCTCACCTTTCTTAAGGTGATCAAAATGTGAAACCTAGTGGAGTTCCATTAGATTAAAGGTCTAAAAATGAACACCATGTATATTGTGTTTAGAGAATAAAGACAATATGGATATTCTCTCACCTTTCTTAAGGTTATCAAAATACCAGACCTATCTTTAGCTCGAATTTGGTTTCAAGTAGTGCATTTTCAATTTTGATCCATAGCGGGCCTACCTCCTGAGATTTGCCCTAATGAGGACGGTGAGAGGGAACGACCCAAGTGGGATACAACTATTTTAGCCATGGTAATCCAACCCACTATAACATAAAATGCATTCATCCTTAATGGGGTGAGTGATGGAAATAATTGAGAATCATATGTCCTCTAATAGTCCTTCAAGATTGTACAAAATTGTGTTTTTATGTGTGTGGGAGGCCTCTATAATGGGGGATAGACTCAAATCTTTCTAAACAGAATCTAGATTACAACATGATTAAGTAGAGAGCTTACATTTTTATCCATTGAAACCATAATTGACCATAGGTAGGTTGAATGAATTGTTATCTCTGTGCCAGACCCATGAAAACATTCGAGAACATACACTCAGTGTTTATCTCTTAGGACTATTGATTGGAGTGAGTGATGTGCTTGTTTATTTTGTTTATTGCATTCAAATTTCATGTTACAAGTGTCATCAAAGAAGCATTAAAATTAGATTTCAAAAGTTTTTCATCAAGGATTGCAGGTCCTTAGAACCAAGAGATCACAATCAAACATCAACAAGTCTTAACCATAGAGACAAGCCTTTCTTTTTTAGACTTCAATTCAAAAGACACACTTTAATCTTGGAATCATTGCAACAACATTTTGAATCACACTCTGAATAATTCAAATCAATATAAAGATGTCTCTTCCATAGCCTTTGGGTTGGAGACCCATAACTAGATCTCAGACAAGAGTAAAATCATATCTTATCATCATCAATCTCTAAGATCAAGAGAAGTTGAATTTTGTTCTTAGAATTACCCTTGTTAAATAGGAGCTCAAACTCTCTTCAAGAGGTTGCCCCTTTTTTTTGTTTTATGTGACTCATTTTGGTTAAATCTTGGATAACACAACATCTTTTACACCTTACAGAGGACCAAGTACTAGGTCACATGATAGAAATCAATCATGGGAATCTTTTGTCAATCCTTTCGCTCCATGGGAAGAGGAACCAGAGATCGATCCTTTTATAGATACAAACCCCTCTTTGTAAATTGAAAATATTCCTTAAACTTCTCATGTCTCACATATATAAACTATTTTTCAAGATATCACAGAAGGAGAGTTAGAAGGCATAGAACAAGATGGTCACTCTTCACGAGTTGTAGATTTTGTAGTGAAAAGAAATCCTGAAATATTCTTAGCAATGCTATTAGATGAAGGAGTCAAACTTCCATCCAGGTTTGATGTCTCAAGAATATGGCCAAAAAATCCATTATCAGGTCATAAAACAACTGGGAATTATCAATTTTATCCTTTTGTATCCCAAACAATGTCTATTCCACTATCAACCCAAACAGTAACATCGCAAACATCTTCTACACAAATGAGTTCTTTAAATCAGGATGGTTCATCCTCAATCCATAACATAAAAAGTGCTCAAACAAGCTTGGCGATAACCTTTGGTTTGTCACAAGAAGCAATATCATTATTTTTAGTGTCAACTACTCAGACAAGTTGCAACCCACTTGCATCACAAACTATCCCCACTCAAATTGGATTTATCTCATCATAGCAAGGAGGATCAATCTCTATCGGTCCTACTTACAGTCAACATCCTCCAAGGGTTACATATTTGTTTCAACAACAACAACAACAACAACAACAACTTGGAACTCAATATGTACCTCAAATGAATACATATGGAAATCAATACCAAATTCATGGAAAGTCATATATTCCAACAAAACCATTTCAAAGATAGAGTCTCATAATAGGTATTGGATCACAATCAAATATTACAAATGTCTCTCAGTCCCAAATTGACCTTCTGATGCAACAAATACAAACATTGCAAAGCCAGGTCTTAAATTCTCAAAATAAAATTCAACCAAAGTCTTACAACATAGAGAATTTATATCCCTACCCTATTGGTTATATGCCTCCAATCACATCACATTTCAATCAACATCCTCTAATTTCCTCAAATCAACCACCATGGATTTCCCAATCAAACACAAATGCAAACATGTCATCCTTTGGACATTAATCAAACATAATCAGTAAAAAACCTATTTTACCAAATTTTCAATCAATAAATAACTTACAACATGAAAATGTCAATGTGGCATCACCAAAAAAATTACTCAAGGAGAAAAAATTCCAATCTAGTCCTTTCTATTATTTACGTCAAAAATTGGTTAATAATCATCATATTATTGTTCAACAGAATCAAAATCAGCTACCCATGTCTAACAATGACACATTCCAAAACAATAACACCAATGACACATCTACCTCCCATGAATAAGTTGTCCCTCAAGAAGCCTCCATATTTCCCGCTAGTTCTTCATCTCCTGAAGTGTTACAAGAGAAATCTTTTCCATTTACATCAAATGATATATCCAGTGATAAGACCTTCAAAGGGCTATCCATAGTGATTTTACAATATAATCCCTTTCTTGATAAAATTCCCATCTACAATTCAGCATTTTTTTATCCAATACCACTATATGCTCCATTCCCAGACAAACCTACTCCAAAGAGTCCCATTCAAAATCCTCCCTCATGTAAAAATATTGAACCCTTCCAAGAATATACCATAAATATCTAAACTCATACCCCATGTCAAGAGGGTGACGCAAAGCATGAATAAACAAGTCTTGAAGAAAATCATGATCAAGAACCCAACAATAACCAAACTTGTCGATTTTTTTACCAAGAACCCATCTTTCCAAAGTCTCATGAAGATTCTAATATCTTCTTCCATTCTATCAAAGATTATCCTATTCCACCTCAAGTGATAAATGTCCTTCCAAGTCTTATTTACCTTTCACTTCCTATTCCTAAGAAAGACCATGACATCCTGCCCATTATTCCAAATGAGTCGATTCATATTCGAGAGAAAACCACCCCTAAAATGGAGTCTGATGGTCCTCTTCTAGGTCAAGATCAAAGTATCCCTTCACCTTCATGTCCATCAAATGATCCCATCATCCCTCCAGATCATCCTCATGAGACCATTCCTTCATCTCCATGTCCTTATCCTCCATATTATCCATAAGATTCTATCCTACCAAATGATCCTGTCACTACTCCTATTCCATCCTAGGATCCTATTATTCCTCTTGATCTCCCTCATCATCCCAATACATTTATGCAAGTTTTTTATGAACGCCATGCAATTCAAATGGATTCCTCTACTTCCATCTGGTCTAGTCCACTTCATGATCTTATTATTTCTTTCATATCATATCCACCTCAAAATGGACTCGTATCTTGTAGAAAATATCCTACTAGTCAAATAAAGCATTA
The DNA here is from genome assembly GCA_018584345.1 of Thuja plicata. Classification (NCBI taxonomy): domain Eukaryota; kingdom Viridiplantae; phylum Streptophyta; class Pinopsida; order Cupressales; family Cupressaceae; genus Thuja; species Thuja plicata. The sequence continues at coordinate 2,994,872 of MU223535.1, forward strand.
TCAAGTCAAAGGGTTAGACCTCCAAAAAATTATACTATCAAAGAAAATTTTGATGGTCATGGACTCAGTAATAAATCTCATTCTCAAGATGTTTGTATCTCTACAAAATCCAAATCCAAATGTATACCTTCCCCTTCATTACTTCCATCCATCTTAGGTCCATATATTCCTCCATCCCCTAGTTCACAATCCACTTCACCTTTCCTAGATCAAAGTCATAAAATGTACACATCTTGGGGAGTGTACAAAAAATCCAAAATTACTCCATACAATTCTTATCCATGCATGAATCACATTCCCCTTTCAAGAAATTTGGATGCCAAATATGAGATCTATAAGTCAAGCAATCCACATGGAGTCAAGGATCAACATGTCTAGTCTAATCAATATGTAAAAACAAAGAAAACTATGATCCAAAAGGAAAAAGAAATGTCCAAAAGGCCACAAAGGCCTCTTGAGAAAAAAATTAAATAAAAAACAATATGGGTTCCTAAAACTCTTGTAGAAACAATGTGTTCCAAGGACCCACAAAAGAATTAAAAATCAAAATCCATGTGGATTCCTAAGAAGCTTCTTGAAGCACAGTATCCCAAAGAAAAATCCTAGTTGGCATCCTAAATTTCTATCCCTCCATCTAAACGTCTCCAACATTCCAAATTGATTTTGGGTCCTTATGTCCCAAAATTCATAACCATTCCTCTATCAAATCCAAAATATGCTTTTCTTCCATCAAATCCAAAATCTCTTTTTTCTCCATCACTTCATCACCCCTCAAGGTGTGTGCCAATGTTGATCTTTACCACATTTCCATCCACTCAAAATAAATTCTTCTCACAATCCATCCATTATCCAACACATATATTCCATCCTTTTATCTAGCCTATCCAATCCTTCGCATAAACCCTTATCCCACTTCATCCAATCATCCCTTCCATCTTCCTTTGTCATTACCCTACCAACATATTTGAGCATACCACAAAAATATATGGTTTATTATTTCATATCTTTCAAAAGCACTGTCCAAGGAAAGTGATGCTCGATTACTTCCTCCATATCCTATCACAAGTCCATCATCTTCCAAAAAGTCAAAAAGTCAAAAAAAAAATATTGCCTTGATGAAAACTTGGCAAAAAGGCATCTTGGTAACACACAAAAAAATAAGAGAAATAATTTCGTCTAATAATTAAAACCTGGCAAACATGCACTTTGAGAAATTACCATGATGAAAACTTAAAAAACAAGTGTCATGTGTAATTCATGAACTTATTTCATTCCATACTTGGGGACATGTTTTATCCATATTTCCCTATCATATTGATAAGGCCAAATTATTGCCTTTATTTTGTATAATTTTAAATACTCTGTTCTAGTTTCTGACAAAACATTTGAGAGCCTAGCCAGTCAAAACTTGTGATAAAGTCCAGATAGAACAGATAAACCAAGGGTAGATGTTTGTGACATATTTTGCTAATATTATACATATAGTGCAGTATTTCATAAAACCATCAGAATATATGTTCTAATATCTGGATTTAATTTGATTAAGCTTGTTGCATGAATATTTCCGCATCATAACTAACTTGACAGGAGAGAAAGCGGCTAGAGAGTGGTCAATAGCATTCAAGGAAGACTGTTGAGGACTAGTTACAGTGGAGTGATCATCATAGCACCAGGAAACACGGCTACTACAATAGAGGAGCCATTATTCTAGGATGCAGGGATGTAGTTTTCCTATATTCCCTCTGCACTTTATTATGTTGAACTGGTCACCCGAGCTTTATTACCCACACCGCGGGCTATTGCATTTCCATCTTCTTCTCTGGCATGTTTTCAGCAAGATAGTTTCTTTTCTATTTTGTAGTAAGTGTCCGATCCTCTATATATAGGGATTGGACCGATAGTTTGAAGTTAGATAGGAAAGTTAGAGAAAGAAATTTTTGGAAGAAAATTGTTGTATCTTACATCAATCTATTTCAAGTTTCATGTATTGTTTCTATGTGATGAGTTTTTGAAATATAATGAAGTAATTCTTGGTTTACGTTCTATGTTAATAGATTAGCAGAAACTGACCAAGGGGGCCCACTTGGGAGGTGGAATAGGTTAGAATAGAATAGATTTCATTTCCAGTATTTCTAGCATTTCCAGTATTTCAAATAGAAGTTACAATTTCTTCCTGCAGCATCATACCTTGTGAATGTTCCTGCAGCATTTGCAAGAATAGTTATAAAGGATGTTCTAGGCTGAAGTATAGGTTTAAGTAGAGTTTACAATTTCTAGAATTCATTTCAGTAAGGAGATAAATGTATTCTTTTCCTGTAGCACTAGTGTAGGTTTCTTTTATGCATTTTTTCCTTCCTGCAGCATAAGCAGAATGACTCCTTAAGGAACCTAGTGCACATATCATGCCGACCATTTCAAGTATACGTCCCTGGGTTGACAAGTTAAATGCACCTCATAACGGGAGAAGTAGTCCTTAGATTGAATAAACCATTCCTAAGAAAGGCCTTGAGCATGATTATTCCACACCTATTGTGAGGCAGTTCATTTTTGGCACCGTTGTCGGGGATGGTGTCAAGCTAGGAACATTTGTGAGTCATTTTTTTCATTTCTAGATTATTTTTTAGATTTGTATCCCTAAAAATTGCTTCACAAGCATGAAGAATTCAATTGCATGCATCGAAGAGAAAGGAAACGAGATGAATATGGCAGATTTCTCCCAGCAGAGTCTGCTAATTTGAACAAGGAAGTTGAAGAAGTTGAATTACCCTTTGAAGATGCAAGCCCCGAATTTCATGCAGCATCTTCCTCCAGAGAAGAACCACTTGAAATAAGCATCTTCTCACCTTTTGCAGAAATCTTGGCCAGCTTTCTAGATAATTTCAGCCCAAATCCACCTATTGTTAACAATCTAGTAGCTAATGCTCCTTTCTAGCAGCAACCCCATAATCAAATACCTCCAGTAATGGCACACCCTACTTTCCCATTTCCTCTCCCAAGCCTTATAAACAATGCTAATCTCAAAAATATA
>MU223535.1:2999988-3020879 GCA_018584345.1 Thuja plicata
AAATTTCAAATGGTCAAGCCATAAGGAAGCTAGCCCTATATCCTCCTGCCCAACCCCAGCCAGACTTGGGAGAACCTATTTGGCCAGACTTAGGAGATGAGGAGGAAGAGCTGAATTCAGTAGCCCATCTCATGATGTTGCATAGGCAATATTTTCTAAAGATGAAAGAGGAATATGATGTGATACAGAGCATTCTTACCAATGAATGTATTGTGGCTAAAGATGTTTCAAAGTTCTATTTTATAGCTATGTACCTATGAGGACTGTATATCTCCAACAACCCCTGAAATGATTGATCAAATACTGACAAGTGAAATAGAAAGAAGTCCAGTGCCTGAAGTGTTAATGGCAGAGCTAACAACAACACTGGAACTTTCCTCTGGTCGTAACCTGCATGTAAACAACAAGTTGTCCCAATCACAGTTGGCATTGTTAACCAAGCTCCTCGGTCAGCATGAAAAAGCCTTTGCATGGGATTATGGAGATATGGAGGGACTAAACCCAAAACTCTGCACCCACAAAATCTACATCAGTGATGAAAGCTTTCCACTTCGTCAACCACAGAGGAGAATAAATCCAGCACTAAGAGAAATAGTTAAAACTAAGTTACAGAAGTTGTTGGATGCTGGATTCATCTATCCAATCTCTGATAGCAAGTGGGTAGCACCATTGGTCATTGTACCTAAGAAAGGAGGTAAGTGGCAGATATGTGTGGATTATAGGGAATTAAATAATGCTACAAAGAAGGACCACTTTCCTTTACCTTTTATTGACCAGGTCTTGGATAATTTGGCTGGAAAGAAATATTTTTCCTTTATGGATGGATACAGTGGTTACAATCAGATAAGCATTGCCCCCGAAGATCAAGAAAAGACCATGTTCACATGCCCTTGGGGCACATATACCTATTCATTATTACCATTTGGATTATGCAATGCACCTGATACCTTTCAGAGAGCTATGATCAACATCTTTGCTGATATATCACATGATTGCATTGAAATCTACATGGATGACTTCACTACATTCGGTGTCACATTTGAAGAAGCTCTAAAGAACTTGGAGAAAGTACTCATCAGATGTGAGGAACATAACCTGTCTCTCAATAGTGAAAAGTGCTTTCTGATGATGTAGGAAGGAGTGGTGTTGGGACATTTTATCTCCGAAGCTGGAATCTAGGTAGACCCTGCGAAGATAGAGGTAATTCTCACACTCCCTATTCCTACTAATAAAAAAGAAGTCAGATCTTTCCTAGGTCACGCTGGCTATTATAGGAGGTTTATCCAGAACTTTAGTCAAATAGCTAGTCCTCTGTACAACTTACTTACCAAATAAGCTGAATTTTCTTGGACAAAAGAATGTGATGAATCCTTCCTACAGCTCAAGTCACTTTTGACAACTGCACCAGTACTTAGGGGTCCTGACTGGACTTTGCCAGTTCACATACATACAGATGCTTCAGACTATGTCGTAGGTGCTATCTTAGGACAAAAGTCTAAAAACCTTGAAAATGCAATCTATTATATCAGTAAGAGTCTACATGGACCAGAGTTAAACTATACAGTGACTGAAAAAGAATTGCTAGCAATAGTTTATGCTCTTAACAAATTCTACCATTATTTGACTGGTTATCCTATCTTTGTTCATATTGACCATGCAGCAATTAAGTATCTCATGAACAAACCTACCATCACATGCAGGTTAGCAAGATGGCTTCTTCTTTTACAGGAATTTGATATAACAATCATTGACAAGCTAGGGAAAGCAAACGTGGTAGCTGATAATCTATCCAGAATTCAACATGCTGAAGAAGATACTACTTTGATAGATGATGCATTTCCAGATGAACATTTATTTCATATTGCTGTCCAGAATCCATGGTATGCTAATATAGCTAATTATCTAGTAGCTAACAAAATGCCAACACATTTCTCTTATAAGGATAAGAAGCTGCTTGTAGAGAAAAGATTCCATTTCTCTTAGATTGATAGCACATTATTTTACACTGGACCTGACCAAGTCATGAGGAGATGTGTGAGAGAAGATGAGACATATGACATTCTTCATGCATGTCATAATGAACCATGTGGAGGGAACTTTTCAGCCAAAAGAACAGCATAGAAGATTTTAACAACTGGCTACTACTGGCCTACACTTCACAAAGATGCAGCAAGTTATACAAGGAAGTGTGACAAATGTCAAAGAGTGGGCCGACCAACAAGATCAGATGAAATGCCCTTAAACCCACAGGTGGTGGTAACACCATTTGATAAATGGGGCATGGACTTTATTGGCCCAATAGACCCTCCATCCAATGGGAAGTCATACATTATGGTGTGCACAGATTACCTGACCAAATGGGTCAAAGTCAGAGCAATGAAGCATGCCAGAGACCATAAAGTTGCTAAATTTTTGTACGAAGAAATTTTTACTAGATATGGCGTGCCAAGAGAACTTGTTACTGATCAAGGTACCCAATTCACTTCCAATCTGATAATAGAGTTCATGAAGGAATATAATATCAGACATCGGAAATCAAGCCCCTATCACCCCCAAGCCAATGGACAAGCAGAAGTAACAAATCGGGAAATAGAAGCAATCTTAACAAAGATAGTTCATTTGCATCACCGAGATTGGAGCAGCAGACTATTAGAAGTCATCTGGGTGTATAGAACAACATGGAAGACCACTATAGGGTTCACTCCGTTCAAACTGTTATATGGTAAAACAGTATTGCTACCGATTGAATTTGAACACAAAACATTAAGAACAACGCTAGAGTTAAATATTTATCTTCCTGCAACACAGAGAAAGCGCTTGCTGCATCTCAATTCTTTGGATGAAATGCGCAAGTCTGCCCTATAGTACACGAAAATTGTCCAAAAGCAAAGAAAACAGTGGCATGATACCCATATTAAGAGTAAGCAATTTAAAGTTGGAGATTGGGCATTGTTATATGATTCCAGATTCCAAGAGATACCAGGCAAGCTACAGACACGATGGCTGGGTCTATATGAAATAAGCCATGTATTTACAAATGGAGCAGTCCAGTTGACCACAATTGACCCTGTACACTTCAAGATACTAGTCAATGGACATAGGCTAAAATTGTATCACCAGCCACAGATGAAAGAAGGCTTCCTGCAGCAATTCAATCAACCAGTTTTAAAGGATCAATAGGTAACACTTCCTGCAGCAGAGGGTGTCAACCTTCTTCCTGTAGCTCTTCAATAAGAATTCCTTCAAAGCATGACCATAATAAAAACTTTATGTTTACATAAATTTCAAATTCTTCATTCACTTTCAACATTCTTCTTTTTCAACCCATTTCATTTCTTAATCTTCCATCCACCCACCTTCCACGTCATCATATTTCTATGCTTTCAATAAAAAGATCATGTACTGACACATGCCAACTTCCGACGCTATCATTCCACTCTCACCAATCTTTCCTGGCATGTGCGATGATCAATTAACATGTATGAGCTTTTCAAATTTATTTCCATTTTTAGCGCATATATTTTGTTGGTTATATCGAATACTGCAATAAATGTATCATTGCCACCTTAATCCAGTTCCATACCTTCTGCCAAGTCTGACAAGTGAGGACACTTGTCAATATTTCATAGGGGGAAAGGAAGTGTGCCAATTCTTAAAATGTCATTTCTATTTACTCATTAAGATCCACAAATATGTACTTCGGCATTGTCTTAATTAAAATCTAGCTACCGCATCACACAAGTGTTAAGTGTCGTACCTTTATTCTGAATAAACCCCTAACTGTCAGACTAGATGTGACCCAGTATTAAAACCATGACATAACTCTTGCTCTCATATGAATATCTATGATTCATTCTTTTAAAGTACATTATTATTGTTCATATCAAGAATACCAAAATAATGTGAAAGAGGGTATGTGGTTTTACAAGAGGTAGTCTGAAATTCAAAAGAGAAGAAGGTAATTATCAAGATCAGAGCAAAAGTTGAATTTGGTAAGCACAAATGGGGGGCCAATTGCAGCGGCATGAACCAGTGGTTCATGGTATTTTACTATCTGACATTAAGGCAGTAAGAAGATTTAATGCCTGTGGATGGCTGGGATATTTCTTAAAATTGACAGAGTTTGATGAGGAAGCAACAGTAGAATTTGCAAACACATTTGATGAAGGCCAAGCGACGGTATGGGGGTTGACATTTTTTGCAACAGAGGAGTGAATAGCGGAAGTAACCATTTTTCCATCAGCAGGGGAACACCACCCCAATGCGCACGATGCCAGGTCAGCTAGGGCTCAGTTCACCCTACCAGGAGACCCTCCATTGGAAATCACTAAATAGGGATGCAAAAGGATGTCCATTCCTCCACCATATCAGGAGTTGGCTACGCACATTATCAGTTATTTCACCTGTGAAGGATGATTCTCTAATTTGCATGCGCATCATTTTAAGCTGCTTAGTTATGTACAACATAATATCGCAATGAATGCACCCAATTTTTTGTTTAATATGTTGTGCAATAGTGTCGAAGAAACCCAGAAAGGGAAAGACAACTATGTTACTCACCATACCCTAATTAAATTACTCATAGAAAAATCTCTTAGGGATGCCTCCCCTATGGCATGGGCAGAGTTTGTCCATTATAAAACCCTTCAGCCTCAAATTGCCCCTAATGTACAAATTAGCCAAGATAATGCAGTTTCCCCTGACCCAGTTGCTGAGCAAAGTACCCAAGGGGAAGAAACTAAAAATTTACAAGAAAATGTGCCTTTACCCGCTCACATGAGTAATATACCTACTGCTGCCCGAACAAAAGGAAAATGGAAGTTAGTAGGAGAAACTTCAGTTCCTGCAGCTGAGCCACGAAACCCTCAAGTCTCGAAAAAGAAGAAAATAAAATCAGTTCCCGCAGCCACTACTCCTATAGCAGAGAAAAAAAAAGGGTTAGTAAGAAAAAGGCCATAGAGGTTGAGGAAATCCCTATAAGAAGAAGTTCTAGGATGAGAGGGCAGACTCCTAAAGCACCCACAAAAATTCAGACTGCTTCCCCCAAACAATTTGAGGAGGAAACTCCTATTCATATTGTTTTGGATGATTCTCCTAGACAGTCTGAGATTCTAGACATTCCTCAAAATTTGGATGAGGAGTTTGAAGCTGAGCCAAATGTATGTCAAAATGACCCAGGAGTTAGTCATCAGGATGTTCCAACCCATGAGAAAGAAACCCCTATAACTCACCTACTAGCTTGCACAAGAAATGCTTTAGTTTCCTATAAGCGAACTCTGTTAATAAAATTCTTAGAGCAGTTATGGAGAGAACAAAGGAAGAAGAATAACCAAGATGAAAATAGTGGTCCGATTACTCTGCAAATGCTTCTCTTCCAGTTATATAATAAGCATGTGCTGACAACCACTCTATGGGGAGAAGAGAAAAAGAAATTGCAGAAAGTAATAGCAAAACAAGGAGAGGAAATTGCGGAATTAAAAGATCAGTTGGCAAGACAAAAATAGAGAATGGAACATGCCCTTAAGCTGACTGACTAGATAATTGCTTGTAGACCACCACCTAGGGTCTATACCATATGTCTAAAAGAAAAATTCCTCCTATTTCAGTTGATGATGACCCTTAAAGATGTAAACACGGAGTTCAAACTAGCCCAAGAATTCTATGGTTTATACCAGACACTTCCATCTTGGCAACAAAACCTACTCTATGAGTTGTATGTGCATAATTTCATCATCCCTACAGAGACTAAATGGAACCCCCTACCTTACATAGGGGATATACACCTAAGGGTCCTGATGTCTTGGATGCACAATGAGGCTAACTATGATAGACAATTGGATAATTACAGAGAACTTGAGAAAAAAGAACCCCTACCATTAAGAGCAGAGAGAAGTCAACCAGAAGTATTCCTGAGGGATTGGTTCAGACTGACATATGGGAATATTAAAAAGGAAATCAAAGATAAAAATTTTAAACTCAGAGCAGATGTGTATGCAGAATATGACAACATGTCTTATTTTGTCTTCCAAAGAGCCTTAACCGGTGCCAGAAGTAGATGGGGCAGATTATCAGAGGCATTCAAAAGGTCAGAACCACACAGCCCCATTAACCTTGAAGTAGCTATACACCGAGCACCAAAATACATAGGGCTGGGTAGGCAAATCAGGCAGGAGCTCTGGTGTCTGCTCACAATGCAGCCGCCCATGCTCCTTTGGCCCTTGTATGACATCAACACTGCCAAACTTGATAGGCTACAGGAGGATCACAGAAGGGAAGTGTGGGAAAGAACAAGAGGATTCTATTACTCCTTCAAAAGCTAGAGGCGAGGAAGAACTGAAGTTGGTGACTTTAGGTCAATTACTAGAAGATGCAATGCTTGAGGACAAGCATTTGAATAACCAAGGGGCAAATGATAAGGCCAAATTATTGCCTTTATTTTGTATAATTTTAAATACTCTGTTCTAGTTTCTGACAAAACATTTGAGAGCCTAGCCAGTCAAAACTTGTGATAAAGTCCAGATAGAACTGATAAACCATGGGTAGATGTTTGTGACATATTTTGCTAATATTATACATATAGTGCAGTATTTCATAAAACCATCATAATATATGTTCTAATATCTGGATTTAATTTGATTAAGCTTGTTGCATGAATATTTCCGCATCATAACTAACTTGACAGGAGAGAAAGAAGCTAGAGAGTGGTCAACAACATTCAAGGAAGACTGTTGAGGACCAGCTACAATAGAGTGATCATCACAGCACCAGGAAACATGGATACTACAATGGAGGAGCCATTATTCTAGGACCCGGGGATGTAGTGTTCCTATATTCCCTCTGCACTTTATTATGTTGAACTGGTTGCCCGAGATTTATTACCCACACCGCGGGCTGTTGCATTTTCATCTTCTTCTCCGGCATGTTTTTAGCAAGATAGTTTCTTTTCTATTTTGTAATAAGTGTTCGATCCTCTATATATAGGGATTGGAAAAATAGTTTGAAGTTAGATAGGAAAGTTAGAGAAAGAATTTTTTGGAAGAAAACTATTGTATCTTACAGCAATCTATTTCAAGTTTCTTGTATTGTTTCTATGTGATGAGTTTTTGAAATACAATGAAGTAATTCTTGGTTTACGTTCTGTATTAATAGATTAGCAGAAAATGACCAAGGGGGCCCACTTGGGAGGTGGAATAGGTTAGAATAGAATAGATTTCATTTCCAGTATTTCTACCATTTCTAGTGTTTCAGATAGAAGTTACAATTTCTTCCTACAACATTGTACCTTGTGAATGTTCCTGCAGCATCTGCAAGAATAGTTATAATGGATGTTCTAGGTTGAAGTATAGGTTTAAGTAGAGTTTGCAATTTCTAGCATTCATTTCAGTAAGGAGATAAATGTATTCTTTTCCTATAGCACTAGTGTAGGTTTCTTTTATGCATTTTTGCCTTCCTGCAGCATAAGCAAAATGACTCCTTAAGGAACCTAGTGCACATATCATGCCAACCATTTCAAGTATACGTCCCTGGGTTGACAAGTTAAATGCACCTCATAACGGGAGAAGTAGTCCTTAGATTGAATAAACCATTCCTAAGAAAGGCCTTGAGCATGATTATTCCACACCTATTGTGAGGCGGTTCACATATCATATCCCTTTCATTCCCTTCATAATCCTATGTCCCTCATATCTATTTCTTATCAACATTCATATTTCCCTTTTCCCAACTTTGATCTTGATAAGGTTAGGCATCTCCCTAGAAGCCATGCATGTCCTATCTGCTTCATATTGTCCACATCCCTTTGGTCCATACCCCTTATGTTTTCCACATCCATTTGTTTTATATTTCCTATCTTATCACAATCTTCAATTAATTTTCCTTCCCCTTGTCCATTCTTGATCTTTCTTTCCCTATTCGTGTCCTATCATTGTTCTATCCAAATCCCTCTCTTGGTCTTGATAGAAAAAAAAAATGCCAAATATATTTTCAACACCCTCTTCACATGTCCACTCCTGTAAACCACATGCCAATCAATGCACTGTTTCATTAGCCTATCTTGCCATATCCAATCCCTAAGCTTGGAGAAAAGATGTTATCCCATACCTTGGATAATCCTTGGCATCCAAAAAGCTTCAAGACATACTAAGATACATTTGGCCTTCATCCATCTACCAGTCCATCCATCAATCCATAATTTCCTGGCCTTGCTAGACATTGGGGGAATTCTTTAAAGTCCTTAAAAAATCCCTAAAAGAGCATAAAGTCCTAAAAAATCCATAAAAATTTCATAAAGTCCTAAAACAATCATAAAAAGAATAAAGACTTGAAAAAATACAAAACATCAGAAAAAGTCCTAAAGAAACCAATCAAAAAAATCAAAAAATATCAATAATCCTGCAATAAAATCATCGTTGTTATGACAAGTAGAAAGCAATGATCAAGCATCAATCAAAGTCAAAACATTAAGCTTCATAAATCGATAATGGACTTGCACGACCTATCTTTATCAGCAATCGAATCTGTCATCCCATTTTAATCCCATTTGTCAAAGCCTCATATTCTCCTATGTTGTTTGTGCAAGGAAATAACAACTAATATGACTTTCAAATAGTGTATCCATGAGGTGTGACAAACAAAATACCAGGTCCAACACCATTATGTGTGTGAGGTCCATCAAAGAACATCTTCCATGTTCGCTCAGTCACATACATAATGGATGAATTAGGAAAATCAATCTGTATAGGAGCATCATTGTGTAGAGGGAATTCAGCTAGTTGATCAACAATTTCTTATCCTTTTATGGAATTATGATCAATGTACTCAATGTCAAATTCAGAGAGAATCATCATCCATTTAGCCAGTCAACCAGTAAGAGTAGCTTAATTTAGTAAATATTTGAAAGGATCAATTTTTGCGACAAGATGTGTAGTATGTGCCAGCATGTAATGTTTGATTTTTTTAGATGCAAATATCATTGCAAGACAAGCTTTTTCAATGTTGTTGTAATTGATTTCATAAGATACTAATGTTCTACTGATGTAGTATATAGCTCTTTCTTTCCCATGTTCATCGTGTTGTCCCAATAATGCCCCCAAGGACATGGTTGTAGCTAAGATGTACAAAATAAGAGGTTTCCCTGGGATAGGAGGCATTAAGACTGGAGGTTTGGCCAAATATTCTTTGATCTGATTGAGACTTGTCTCACATTCCTCATTGTATGTACATGAAGCTCCTTTATGTATATTTTTATTAAAAGGTTGAGCTCTATCAACAAGTTGATATACAAACCTCCTGATGGACTAAACGCACCCTTCTAGGCTCCTTAATTGACTTATATTTTTGGGAGGTGGCATCTCCATTATAGCTTGGACCTTTTCGGGGTCAACCTCTATTCTCTTAGCTGAAATAATGTACCCAAGTAATTTTCCTAAAGTGACTCCAAAAGAACATTTCTTAGGGTTTAATTTAAATTGGAATTATTCCATTCTTTCTAAGATCAAACTCAGGTCATCAAGATGTGTGTTCCTTTTTTAATATTTTGCCAAGGTATCATCCACATAATCTTCCACATTTTTATGCAACATCTCATGAAAGATAGTAGTCATAGCTCTTTGATAAGTAGCCCCGACATTTTTGAGGCCAAATGGCATGACATTCCAAAAAAAGGCTCCCCATGCACATGTGAATGTAGTATTTTCTTTATCTTCAGGAGCTATTTTAATCTGATCGTATCCTGAGAAACAATCTATGAGAGAGTACATTGCATAACCCGCAATCATATCCACTATCATGTCTATATTTGGAAGTGGAAAGTTATCCTTTAGGAAAGCTTTGTTTAAGATCTCAGAAATCACTGCATAAATGAATGGATTTATCATGTTGAGATATAGGTACAATGTTGGAGATCCATTCATCATAAGCTATAGCTCGCACAAATAAATCACACAAGAGTTTTTCTAATTCAACTTTGACCAAGATAAATATGTGTGGATGAAGCTTTTGTAATTTATGTTTGACTAGCTTAACACCAAGAGCTATAGATAGATGATGCATAATTAGATTAGTTTCTAGCCCTGGTATATCTACATATGTCCAAGCAAAATTAATTTTCTTCTCCCTGAAGAAATTAGTGAATTTTTTATTTTCATCAATTGACAGAGACTGAGCCAAATGTATGATTCAGGTGCTTCAATTGTCCCAAGATTTATAGTCTATGTTGGCTCTATCAAGACTGAAGATATATCTTGAAAACAACTAGGAAAACTACCAATTACCTCATCCTCAAGTGCCTCAAAGAGTTTTTCACCCTTAGATATGTCATTTGTGTTTACTTTTTTAGGCATTGACACCACCATAAACTAGTTTTCGCCATCACAGTGCCTATTATGTTTCAATTTTTATTTTTTTTTATGACTAAGGTACTTGATATCTATCTCAATAATGGTTTTTATTTTTCACTAGTGGAAGAAACTATGGGCTCAATAGAATTAAGGTAGTAGGCTATTTCATAGTCATTTTGGAAAGAAGGTAATGTAGGCTGTTGGTTTTTTATGACCAATCAATAAGGTCAGGGTACATGTGTGGGAGGGAAGTGGTAGTTTCCAAAGAATTGATATGGGGGAGATCATCTCCAGTGACAAGATGTTCAGAGTCTATAAGGTCTCCCTCTATAGTACCTAGATCCATTTGATTCCTAACATGGCTAGCTTGATCAATAAGAGCAACATATAAGTTCATCTTGTTAGCTCCTACAGGTGACTCCTTGACTACTTCAGTTTGGTTAGCATAAGTATGCACCACATCTATTCCAAATTCTAATAATTCAAATGAGAGAGAATCCAATTCGTATTCTTGTGAGTCGGTACTATGTCCTCTTTGTAATAAATGTGCCATGATCTTGCAAATATGCTCTCTATTAGGATCTTCAACATATCACTCATCATTTTTGTGTGATGTAGCAACTTCATCATCATGTTCTAGTGAAGTTACTTCTTCATTCCAAAGGATGGAGGTAGAGGGAACAAATATTTCCCAATCTTGGCTAAAAGTGCAAGTAGGCACAATCTCTTCTTTAGATTCACTAGAATTATCAGGAGACGGGTCAAAAATAATTTTCTCATTAGAGAATCCCAATCTAGTCTTATCCTTAGATTTCCTTCCATTGGTGTGACTCATAGGTTTAGAAAGATAATGTTTCTTATTTTTCAATGGACCATTACTTGGGTAACCCATCCTAGCTAGCAATTCAAAGCCCTTTCCGTATCTTTTGCGAGAGACTGCTGCAGTAAGCACAACTTCTTCAACTTCCTATTCTCTATAAATCTATTCTCTAATATCTTGTTCTTATTTTTAATCTTCTATGGGTACTAAGGATTGGACAAAGGTCCCATAACATGTCATAGAAGAATATGAAGGCTTCTTATCCTCTAAAGGTTTTCCATAAGAATGAGGAGACTGGGAGTGTAGAAATGAAATCTAGTCGATATTCCCCCATTCCAATATTTAGAATTTTTAACTTCTTCTCACAATCAACAAGAGTAGTCTTAGTTTCGTCAGAAGTTCTATTGTGTGGTACTAAGGATTCAATAGTAAGTATATTGATAGACATACAATTATCCCCTAGAATGGAAATATCGGCACCATTGAAAGGAAACTTTATACACTGATGGTAGGTACAGGGAACCGGTTGCATATCATGGATCCATGGTCTCCCTAGCAATATATTGTATGCAAGGGGAATATCAAGAACTTGAAAGACCACATATTTTTCTACTAGACCAACCTGAATAGGTAACACACTCAATCCTTTGGAAGACCTTTCAGCTTTGTCATAGGCTCTAATAGTAATTTTCTTCCTTGGATAATTGATGAACTCTGAGAATCCCAACTGCTTAATCACACTGCAAGAATAAATATTTAACCCAATGTCATTATCTATTAGCACATGTTTGACTCAGGTTTGGTAGATTTGGATTTCAATATGTAAGGGAAGGTTATGGGGATGACTTAAAGACTTGTCATCTTCTTCAGAAAATGAAAGGTAATGTGGAGTAGCAATGTGATTAACCATGGTCTAAAATTGATTAGTATCAATGTATTTGGGGAAATTTTCTGTTTGTAAATCTTTCTCTAAGATCTCCTTGTGTATAGGTGATAATTTTAGCAACTCAAAGATTGAAATCTAGGATGTACTATGCTGAAATTGATCTACTAGATTTTAGTTTGACTTACCAGAAGTAGAGGCTTTCTTGGAAGAGGATGCCACTTGCTTAGGACTATCTTTCTTGGAGTAATTAGGACCTCAGAGCATAACCTTGGGTTGACTCCTTGTGATGACATTTAGATTTTCCCTATGTGAAGGAGAGATGACACCTCTAAGAATTATCATGTGGTTACACTCATTGTAAGATTGGGATTGTGTGGAAGAACCAATACCTCTCAAGATAACCTTGGGTGCCTCATCAATATCTAAATCATAGTTGAGTCCATTAGGTCTCACCATGTTAACATTTTCAATCATAGGTTCAAGCATATTGATAACATTGTTACTATTTGCATAAGTATATTTGATCTTAACTCCCTCATCCTTCTTTGATATTTCTCATTTTTCATACTTAGGGAATGGTTCTTTAAAGGCCTTATGATCAAATTTCTCAACAAGACCATCCACTCCAACTTTCCCATCCTCAATAAGATCTTGAATGAAATGTTTCAGCTTTATGAAATTATCAGTCTTGTGTCCTTTGTTATTATGATACTCACAATAATGATTGGCATTCCACCACTTAGGTTTCACCTCTGGATCATATGGTTTAGTATATTCAGGTAGTGTGATAATCTTGTTGGCAAGTAACGTCTTAAGTATCACATCATATGAATCTCCCAAGGGAATAAAATCATGTTTACACTTAGGTTCCCATGAAGATTTAGCCTTATTAGAATCATTGGATCTTGTTACTTCTTGTTGTTTAGTTGTTAGGATAACACTAGCCAAGTTGAAAATGGGCTCTTTAGGCTGAGACTCATCAACAACACCATCATTGACTGCATGCTTGTTCTTAGTCCAAGGCTTATTATTGTCTTTGTATTAGCATTTGTGGGCTTATCATTATTCAATTTGTTCTCACCCTTTTTGACCAAAAAATCCTCTATTTGGAAATAACTTTCAATCATATCATTAAAGGTGAAAAAGACTTTCTCATAATACAACTCAGGTATGAGTTTAGTAACAAATATATCAATCTTCTCATTTTCTGGAAGTTTCATGGGTATCTTGAGTGTATCTTTCTCCATCTTTGCAATAATGTAAAAAAAA
The DNA here is from genome assembly GCA_018584345.1 of Thuja plicata. NCBI lineage: Eukaryota > Viridiplantae > Streptophyta > Pinopsida > Cupressales > Cupressaceae > Thuja > Thuja plicata. Next base: position 3,013,301 of record MU223535.1, read on the forward strand.
ATTCACCCTATTTTTGTTTAATATTGCATAGGTCAAGCATTGTCACAAGTCGCTGAATATTATAAGAGTATTGTTGACTAAACCTTTGCACTAACTCATCAAAATACTTGAGTGGAGGTTTTATTTTTGTGAACCACTCCATGTCTTGGCCATTTAGACTCCTAGGAAAGAGTCTCATAAGATAAGTGTCATCATGCATAAAGTCCATACTCAAAGCATAGAATTATCAGACATGGTATGTGGATCCCCATTTCCATCATACTTGTCATACTTAGGAATCTCAATATCTCTTGGAATAGGCATCATGTATAGACACTTGTCAAAAGGTAGAGCACATATGGATTACATATAAAATGATTACTTAGGCTTATCCTTTTTTCCTTTTTAAGTCTGACATTTCATTTTTAAAATTTTGTATTTCCTTGATGGCAACTTCCAAAGGTGAGGGTTCTCTTCTTCAAATAAATCCATCAACATCAAAGTCATGAGGGATTTTCAGCCCTTTATAAGCCAAGTGCATGAAATCTTAATCACCATTTTGTTCCAATTATTTTAACATCATTCTTCGATAATGGTCAGCTTGTTGAAATTTTTGGAGCTCTTCTTCAGTAATCGCATGCTCTGTGTTGTTACCATGTTGAGAGTTAGACCTAGAATGTGAAGATCTTGGAGGTGAATCAAATATATTGTATTGTGACCTTGGGGGAGATCTTGAAGGTTTATTATTCCCATGATCTCCAAGGAAATTAGCATTTAATTTTTGAGCCAAACAGGTTTCTTGTTCCTCCATGTAAGTCTTTCTTTCTAACTTCATTTGTCTTAACCTTTGATTGTGTTCAAAGAGATCATTCAATAAATTGTTATGATCCTCTCTAGACATGGTGAGAGACAAACTATTTTTCAGATCTTGATGAGGCAAGAGGTGTCTTGCAGTTGCTATCAAAGGTGCTTCCAAAAGGATCAAACCAACCCTCGGTACTATCCCCCTCTTTGTCAAAGGTAACTTGAGGTTCTTTGTCTTGATGATGTTGACGCCTAGTAGGAAAAGGTAATTCCTCAAAGATAATTGGAGGTTTCTTTCCTTGATCAATCTAATATCTAGTTGTTACTAGCATGAATGAGAATGTAAAGAGATAATTAATATGACACAAGACAACTTGATGTCCACCCTAGAAGAGAAAAGTGTTCAGTTGTCAAAAGTAAAAGAGAGTAACATAAGATCAAGATGACTTACCATGAAGTGTTGAAGCTGCGGGTAAGATCCATGTGTATGACAATTGTGACTTAAGTCAAGAGATAATGTCAAGATAAGGATAAAGCAAAAGAGATAGACAAGTTAACAAATTTACTAATAAAGAATGTAATCAGGGTATCTAGGTGATCTTTTTTAGCTAAAGACAGTCCCTAACCTACTAGTTTCAGACCAAGAGACTGGAAATAGTCAAGTATAAAATTCTTAAACCAGCTAAGAGAAAATTAAAGGCCAAAACCACTCGGATAAAAAACTATACTACAGACCTTAGTAAACCATATGGAAATCATGTGATATTTCTCACTACTGCAGGCGATATTGAGACAACAAACATAAAAGACCAATTTTTTTACTCAAAAACCTTGTTTCGACTTATTATTAATTTGTGAAAGTAAGAAATTTCATTTGTAACAGCAAGTTTGAAGTTCATAATCAAGTTCTCAAAGAAAATGTGATGCATAGAGTAGTCTTTAAACAATCAAGAAAGGGACAAAGAAACCTTGCATGATACAAGCATTTGTGAGGTCTCAACGAAAAACCCTATGAATAGTATCATCATGTGTATGTTCAAATGATTTCCACGGGTCTTAAAATGATCAAAGACACATCAAACATAAGCTATCTAAGGAAAATTTGGTTTATTATCAAAATATTTTCCCACACTTGATATTCCTTTGCCTCACACAAAAGTGATATTGGCTTTTTCCAAGACTATGCACGTTGCATGTTTCGAAAAAAGGCTTAATGCTCGAATCACATAGGCTCCCTCATGCCACAATAATTTTTTAGAATTCCCTTGGGAATACATATGGTGAGTGTAAAATCTTTAGGTGATCTGGGTAATCCACTTGGATCGATCCTTGCACAAAGATCATGATACTTTTGGAGGTGATTCAAGTATCTTCTATCTAAAAGTGCCTAGTAAGGACATCCGTTCATGACTACCCCTTGTAGTTTTGCAAGAAAAATTGAGGCCAATAGCCCTACAAGCACTCAAAATTCAAAGTCTTGCAAGAAATATTAAGACCTCTCGTCCCTATACAAGTTGAATGCACTACCCTTGTAGTCTTGTAAACAAGATTGAGACCAAAAATGGTCCTACAAGCGCCTAGTCAAGTGTAGCCTTGCTTAGCAAGATTGAGGAAAATAGGCCCTACACTTTAATTTTCTTTAGAATTAGATATAGCCAATTATTCCCTCTCTTTATATTAAAGGAATATTTTTATTAGAGTGGGGCGGACTAGCCAGGTTTTCTTGTTCCCTACTTGGGTCATTCCCAAAAGATCTCTCTTGGCAGGCCCTCTAAAGGTAAATGCAAGAAAATTAAATGGATAGATAGTGGAGGTTAATATTTATGATTTTCCATAAGGAAAAGAGCATACTCTCCTAATTCATAGTGTTTCCAAAACACATCAATCACGTGTTCATTTACCCAAGATTCATTTCTAAGTAATGAATCAAGTAGGTATAGATTTCTGATTATCTCTAAAGAGATAAGAGGATACTCTCCTACTACTCAGCTAACCAAAAGAAATGAACCTTACTAATTAAGCTAGGTGCCTAAAGAAATGAATAAACAAAGATATAATATGTTTTTTTATATCCCAGGCAACTTTCAAAACAAATGACATGAGTAGTTTTAGATTTTTCAAGTCTTCAACAATGTCCTGCAAAACAAATGGATTAGTGTGAATGGTGGCTCAAAAATGAACCTTAAGAAAAAATCCTTGCAAGCTGTACCATGGAATGGAATATTCAAATGATAATGCAAATGAGAGATAATATAAGATAAAATGCAAGAACTAAGCTATGATGCAAATGCAAGAACAAGGAAAGAAAAGCTAATCTAGCAAGATTACAATACCTCCTAGTTAAACTATGTGATTTAAGCTAAATACAATAAGGAAATAATAATATAGAATGTAAGAGTGCTCAATAATTCTCTAAGAATGCAAGTAAACAAAGTGATAGCATAACATGAGTGAGTTATCTATTATCCTTTTTTCAAGAGTGAGGAGAGAGCCTCCTGTATAGATTTTTTATAAAAATGAAGGGCTGTGATTAAGTGGTGGAAAATGAGTGGCTGAGATTAAAGGTTAGGTAGGGTTTTGGTGGGAGTGAAGGAGATTAAGAGGCAAAAGAAATGAGTGAATAGGATTAAGAGGAAAAGGGAGATTCCACTAATCTTGGAAAGTGTGCATTCAATGTGTAGACAAAAAAAAATTTTCTTTTTATTTTAAATTAGGAAATTCCTTTTTCATGTGCACACATAGAATAAGGTGGATTTTATTATTTAATTAAAAGATTTTTCATTTAATTAAAAAGGAGCATGTTCTTTTAATTGAATAAAGCTTAGGATAAAGTGGTCAAACTTTAGGATATAATCAAATAAATGATTAAGTAGTGATTTGATCAAGAAAATAAGAGATTAAATAAATATGCAAAATTGACTAAGCATAAGATATAGTCTAGTATTTTAATTTTAATATTTAGAAAGGGGATCATAGTCTACTAGACCATTTTTGGGTGATTACAATAGATACACTTGAAATCGATCTTATACGGGTAATCCATTCCTGGAACCAGACACATCCACAACCAAACATCAAAACCAAGCCAATAAAGGAACAATAAGGTTGTTGACTAGGTCAGATGTGTTAGTTTGTTGTTAATTTATATCTTTCGTGATTGTGTTCTTATGATCCTCAAGAATACCACTGAGTGGTGAGAGTGGCTATGTGGATCATAATATTGTTTTCATTTTTTGTTGTTTGTGGAGTGTTTCAATTCAATTTTGTGACAAGGATGATTCAGGATAAATGTGATAGGAGCTGTCACGCTTCCTGTAGCCACGCAGTTCCACGATATGAGCTAATCTCTAGAAGAGAATTGAACATTCCTTGTCTATTATCTTCTTTTTATTATCAGAGGTAATAGTGGTATCCAAATTGTCAATATATGGGTGCATATGTATCTCTTTCTTTTCAAATAAGGTGCAATGATGAATAAAGGTTGAAACAAAAGCTGGCAAAGACTTGGATACATCAATCATGTTGATCACAATGAACTTATTTTTCTTACTAATATTTCATTAAATTTCTTCTAACTAATACATGCATGTACTCAGATACATTGTGCATTTTAGGTTGCATTCATTTATTGCATAAGAAAATAAAAGAAAACATGTTTATAAATCATACATGGTAGACCAAATAATCAATTCATCCATCATCAATAAAACCATGACTAACATAGGAATGCATACATCATCATCACATAGTAGTACAATTTTTTCATTAAATTAACGTTCCTACTGTTTCACCTTTTCGCTCAATTTGTTGAGGGGGCATAAAATCCACCTACTATCGTCGGGGCAAGCTGGGGCAGGATCAAAATCTGAATAATGTTTGGCACAACGCGACAAGCCACTTTGTATCAAAGAGGCGCAAATGTAGACACCCAAAAAAGGATAGACTTGTGAGTTCACATTTAATTACTAATTATTCCGGTATTAATTAAATGATTCTTTAATTGTTTAATTAATCATCTTAATTCTGCTATGTCCTAATATTTTCATCATTTAATCATTTCCTAATATTTATTAAATAATCAATCCTATTTAATTAATTTCACCTTAATTAATTGGTCTTTATGAGTTAATTAAATTCAATTTCTAAATTATTAAATAATTATCAACAATTATTTAAATTTAATTATTTCTTCTCAATTAAATTAATAACTCAAAATTAATTTCATTTCATATCTGACTAATTCCTATCTAATTTCATTTCTAATTTAAAATTAATTCCTTTTTCTTCTAAATTGAATTTTTAATTCAATTTTATTTCTAAAACTTCCATAAATTAGAGAAAAATAATTTTATGAGGAATTAAGAATTCTAAAAATCAAAACAAGATTTAATCAATAAAAGAATTTTGAAAATAAAAAAAAGATCTTTAAATCAACTAAATTCCGTTAATTATCCTCAAAATTGGAAAATTGAAAATCATTTTTTTGATAAAAAAATCAATTGCTTTTTGAAAACTAATTTTCTCCAAATTAATTTATGTTATCTTCTTTCTTTTTCTTCTCAAAAAAGAAGTTTCTTCATCTTCACTCCATCTCTAATTATCTAATCCGTTCAATCTACTTTCACAGGATCAATCTCAACCATCGATCAGTTTGAAATCTCTATATAAACCCTCTTCAAACCCATTTGAAGCATCGAGATTTTTAAGAACACAATATTTATTAAGGTTTTGAAGCTGATTGTGATTAACACATCAATCTTCTTATCAATATTCTAGAATCTCCCAAGTCATAAGAGTTGTCAACATCAACTATGAGCACCATTCACAACAACATTTCAAGAGAAGAAGAGAGAAGTAATAGAAGCTTCAGATATTGAGTTTGTATTTGTTTGTTATTCTCTTTTGAATATCTGTTATTTTATTGTTAATAGGCTCATTCTTAGTAGTTGTTCAATTTATTGTATATCAATCGATACTACTAACCCCCTTGTTTGGAGTGTGCATAATTACTTCTATACACTAAATATAATATTTAGCTCCTAACAGGGCTATCTCTCCTAACATGGACATTATACTCTTAGTGCATAATTTGTGGATACCATCCCCACTAGGGTTTTTCCTTGGCTAAGGGTTTCCTCGTGAAAAAATCATTGTGTTATGAGTTATTTACTTTATGCATATGTTTTCTTCATCTCAATTATTGCATGGTTAAGTTTGAATTTATTAAAGTTAATGAAAAGTACTACAACATTGATTCATCCCCCCTCTCTCAGTGTTTATTGACCTAGAAATTGGTATCAGAGCTTGAGGCCCTCGGAGAGAAAGCCTAATAGCTTGAGGGAGATCCTGATAGATTTAACCAGTTTGGAAGAGAATCTTGAAGCAGTACTTGAAGACCTAGATAAGGATAATGTTGATAATGTGGAATTAAATTTCAAACTAAGAAGGGATAAATATTACATCAAGAAGCTTAAAGAGTGGCTTGAACTCTCAAAGAACAAAAGGCAAGAAATTATGGAGAAGATAAGGGAACCTAAAAATTATTCATCAGATCTGATTGAATAACTTAAGCAGGAAAAGGAAGGAATGAAATATGAATGTGAAGTTACTACTTTACAAATGTCCAAAGAAATTCAACAAGAGAAAGATGAAAAGTCCAGACTTGAAGAGTCCTTGAAAAGTGCAAATTTACAAATGGTAAAAATGTAGCTTAAACTTTATGATATCAGAATCAAGTATCAGGAGTTAGAAAAGTACAATTGCGTCATTAAGGGAGAACTTGTTGAGGAAAATAATCACATAGAGAAACTTCGTGCGAGAAACAAAAAGATTGATAAACAACTTGAACAACAAAATCCTAAAGGTGATAAGACTGGAGTTGGTTTTGATGAAGATGAATGTTCTAAATCTCAGGAAAGACAATCTGAAGGCAAAACAAATGAGGAACCTAATGTGCAAACTATACCTTTCAGAGGAAGATGCTTTGGATGAAACAAAATTGGTCACATGAAGAGTGATTGAAGAGGTAAGACTCCTTATAAGTCCTTTACTGGTTATTGTTTCAATTGCTATAAATATGGGCACAAGAAGAAAAAATGTAGAAAACATTTTCAATCATCAAAGAAGCAAGATTACATCAGTGAGGAAAGAGAAACTAAGATCACATGTTATTGTTATGTGATTTAATGTGACCTCTAAATCAGGCACAAACTCAACATAGTCCTTACTCAATCATTCAATTCACAAAGACAAACATGAATTGTTTATCTTGCAAATTCGATTGAAGCAACTTGTTGCCTCCTAATTAGTTGGGGATGTCAAATTTACTCTCAGAATGAGATCCAACAAGCTTGACCATTGCTAACATGGAGGATTTATAAAGCATGAAAGTTAAGAAAATTGCCATTAATCTATGAAAGGAAATGCAATTAATCTAGAAAATGAAATGCCATTAATCTAGAAAGCTTGAAATGCTATTAATCTAGAAAGCTTGAAAGATGATGAAATTGAGATGCTAGATATGTAAATGAATTGCATTAAGAATCAACATATTATTAATCCAAATGAAATTAATCTAATTATGCAATAAAGCTCAAAAGCATAAGAATCAATACAAATTTCACTATAATTTTGATGCTCTCTAAATCATCCTCCCAAATGAAGAAAAAAAGGTCCAATATATAGAAAACCATGGAAAGAGGGTGAAGAGTTTCTTGAAAAGAAACGGTTGCCTCTTCACTTTCATTTGAGACAAAAATGCAAGAATTATTTAATTAAAAGAGTGGATTATTGCCAC
>MU223535.1:3028138-3042594 GCA_018584345.1 Thuja plicata
ACCTCTCACAAGGCCACTCCTCACAGGGTGTTTAAATCCTCTAACAGGGTCACACCTAACAGTGTGTTTTGTAACCTTTAACAGGGTTGGCTCCTAACAAGGCTCACTTCAGAAGAGTGAAAATCAGTAACTAGTTACATTGGTGGTTTTCCCAAATTGGGTTTCCACGTTATATCTGGTGTTACTTGTGTCACTTGTGTTCATGTTATTTGTTTTATGCATGTTTAATGAACAATGAAAGGTTAATTTACCGAGTAAAAGTAATATATATTGAAGACATCTAAGGGACTTGTGGATATAATTTTTGTGGTAACTGATTCACCCCTCCCCTCTCAGTTACTCCATCCATATTTCCAACACAAAATCGAGGTTAGATTTCCCCAATATCCGCTGATAGCTGATAAAGATCTCTAGGACTGTCTCCAGAATCAGGGTTAGATTGCCCCAATATAAAGGTTAGCCCTCTGAGATCCAGGTTAGGTTGCCTAGATAACGGTCTAAAGAGATTTTGAGAGCCATCTTTAGAACAAAGCATAACTTTCAAGAATTAGGGTTAGATTGCCCCAATACCCAATGAGATTTCAAGAATCCTCTCCAGAACGAAGCTTGACCCTTGAGGATTTGAGTTAGATTGCTCAGATACCTAGAAAGATAGATGACAAGATGTGAGACATCAAGATGCCCCTAGAGATTCAAGATCAAGGAATATCTAATTTTGACCATAAGGTACAAAAAACTGAATATGCCCCAAGTGATGAGATGCCCCTAGCGATGGGGACTTTTGATTCAGATCAGACGGATTTGAGAATAATGCAAAAAGATTCAATGATGCAATCATCCTACCCCCTTAGGAGAGAAATCGAAAGATGACACATCACAAAGATGAGAGCGAGAAATCACAGATAGAAATAAGATCGAAGATCCAAAGAAATCTAGAGATAGATCAAGAGAAGACATAATCGATTTAGAGCGATCTAGAGGTCCTATTGATTAGGTTTGACCATAATTGACCAGAATTGACTCGAGTTGACTTTGAATCATGATGAGAGATAATTCTGACAAGAAAGCGACATCAGAAAATTAACTGCACAAGCATCTGATTGCATCATTCCCAAAATTTTAAAACACAATTTCGAGCTGCTTAGGAGTGTCAGATTTTGATTTCGATCATGAAAATGGATTCTGAACGGTCCATTTAGCCAAGGGTGCAATTTTTACGAAAAATGGAGCACTTTGAAAAATTAGTTCAAAGGCTATATAAGGCCCAGAGGGGTCATTTTCAAATCATTATTCACCTTTGACCTTTGACATTAATAGAATTCCCATGCACACACACCAATTTGAGCACTCCCGACAACACAATCGGCCAATAGAGTATGACGCACCTGTAAGTAATTGAAACATTATCCTGCATTTCAAAAAAATTTATCAATTTTATAGCATTTTAGCACGTTTTGAAGCTTTTTAGGGTCTGTCGCGTCTAATCTCGCGCGAGGGAACTGTTTCCTCACGTCGGCCTAGGTCTCCTTTCGCATAAGGAATTAGATTCCTCATGTAGGTCAGGGATACCTCACGTGGGTCCCTCCCTTGCGCTCACGCAAAGTGTGCACTTGCGCCGCTCAAGATTTTAGAAATATCGTGCGGGATGACATCCTGTCTCGCGCGAGTCAGAAAGCTCACGCGGGAAAAGAGTTTCCTCGCATGGGAAACTTGCTAAATTCAAAAGTTGTCATTTTTCATGTCGTAGAGTTAGCTAGTTCCAATGTCTTAAAACTATGTGTAGGATAGGTCCATAGTTGTATATTGCTTTGAAAATCATCATGTTGAGGTACTGATCCAATTTCGTTGCTTGCTTTGCACGTTGACTTCCCAGATATTGCATTCTGGTCACATCATCCTATCATGGGTGAGTTACTGTAGAGGTTATCAGACGCTGATGGTTCTCATATTAATGGGCTTAGATTATCATACCTTCGTGATGCACCCGATATTCGAGTAAATCATGGTTTACTGGGTGCCCTGGTTGAGCATTTACATTCAGAGACGAACACATTTCACTTACCACAGGGGGAGATTACAGTCACTCCCAAGGATGTTTACAGGATTCTAAGAGTGCCTTTTCATGGAGCTCGCGTGGAGAATGACACTCAGCGGAGAGTAGGTACAGTGGCATTGAGAGCAGTCTTTCAAGACGATCTAGTGATGGGTTGGGCCATCTTGTGGGAGGATTTGATTCGCAGCTACGACGGAGATTACCCACTGGCGGTTGTGTTGGCACTTTTCTTGATTTGCCACTTGGTTCCTGATTGTGGTCAGCATGGGTTGGAGTGTGGCTGGGGAGGTATGTTGCAGAGGATGCTAGCCACACCTGCAGTTACTTTCGGATGGGGCGAGTGTATGCTCGCTCAGATGTTTCATGAGATGCACAAGATTGTGTATCGAGGTGCACAGACCATGGTGACTGAAGTCATCGTCCTTCAAATCTGGGCCTGCTATCTGGGCCTGGGAGCACCTTCCCATATGCAGGCCAATATTCCATGACACACGGCAGCCTTTGGAGCTATATATATATAGATATACAGGTCCTATGACCCAGCCCATGCTGGGTAAGACAAAGTAGTGGCGGTCACAGATAGATGACATGGCAGTAGTCATATGGCAGCCTTGGATAACCACAGAGGTGTGGGATGATGCTCGACATGAGTTGTCATATATGTTTTTTTCATGTCCTTTGATTGGGTGTACCATCAGTATCATTGAGCGCTTCTTACTCACACGAGTGTTGCGCCAGTTTGGGAGACCGCAGGATGTCTCTCAGGAGTTTTGAACTTATGCCCGATTCGTTGATGAGATGAAGAAGGGTTGGCAGATACAGTTGGATAGAGGCGAGAGTATTATAGGTGCTCGAATACCACCAGCTAGGTGGGATTATATGGTGGGAGTGATGAATGCAGGTATGAAACCTACATACAGAGACCACATGTTAGCACATCCATTCCCCAGGTATACAGCTCCTATTGGTCTGATTCCTCATGTACGGTAGGTGGTATGGCCACCACCACAGTAGCAAGTACCTCCACTATAGCAGGTACAATAGCCACCCTTATAGCAGTAGGAGAGGGTAGTACGACCGAGGACCTACCAGACTGATATCCCTATTAGACCCATGGGGTTAGATGCAGGTGTCGGGCCCAGTGGCAGTCAGGATAGAGCCACTAAGCAGGGAGATGATACCATCATGGCTGATGCTATTCTGACTGATCCACTGGCAGATGGAAAAGTAGCATAGTTGCAGGAGGCTCTCCAGAGAGTCAGAGAGAGATCTAGATAGTCACAGAGGGAGTGAGATGACTTCCATACATAGGTGATCGTTTAGGAGACTCGGATAGCTGAGCGAGACTGAGAGATCTGAGAGTTACGGGAGGCACTGGTGAGATCAAAGATAGAGAGGAGGTATGAAGCTACTCAGGCATCTTATTACTACATTTCTTACATGATTCTAATTCTTGAGGCAGCAGATCAGATTCAGCCGTTTTCAGAGTATGTTGGGGCACGGGCCGCTCCACCGGAACCACCTCCACCAGGACCACCTCCACCGGGTCCACCTCCTTAGCAGTAGGGTATGCCATCCCCTCTACCTCCTCTGGGTGGTTAGATGAGACACATATTGTACCACCATTTTGATATATTGTGCTCAAGTAGCACCCGTGTACATCTGACCGATCGATATATATATATATATATATATATATATATGAGATCAATTTTGGCATCATTGTACTTGTTTATATATTTATTTAGATGTGTATGTCTTATGAGATGTTTCTTATATGATTTAGATGTATGGATTAGAAATGTATGCCATGGATGAATATGCAAATGTTTATGCACATGTTTTATTGATGTATGAATAAAATGCAGTGTAATGATAGATGTTAGATGGATGAATGCTATGTATGATTTGATTTATGCTTATAATGGATGCACATGTTTATGGATATATAAATGAAAATGAATGTATGGAAATTCACTTTTAGAAATGAATGTAATGCAATGGATGCAATGGTACTAATCATCTCATGTAGGATATCGCAATATACAACAGGTACTAACCAAAAGAATACGAATGAAGATCGAGAGAGAGGACAGGACACTTGTGCAGTCAAGAGGAAGCCATGATAAAAGATGAGGACCTTTGAAGAATGAGAAGACAATGAAGAGAGCACCAAAACCGTCACGATGCAAGCCTAAAATGCAAATTCAAGCCTGAATGCAAGCCTAAGCTAAATGCAACCCTAGGACTTGGTTGTTGGACTCATCGTATTTATCATCATTGAGTACTTTTGGATCATCAGAGTCAATACAATCCTTACTGGTGCCGCTGCAACCATAAGAATATGAATATGAATTTCATCGGATAAAATGTAGGAAATGAACATAAGCACCAGGGCATAAAAGACAAGGTGACCTGAACATTGTTTCCAGTTTGATATAGTAAGAGTTCACAAGTAAACAAACAGAGAAATAATAGTCAAGGAGATAGCTCCAACCTCCCCTTGGCATACAAATAAACAAGATCGAGGGATGTGAGGCTTTTCCACCTTAATGCAGAAGCTCTTATCACATACACCCTGTTTATTTGATGTTGCCAGATCATCGAAACCACACCAACAAGTAGTAGACAAAGAAAATATCGGTGAAATTCATAAGAACAGACAACATACAAAGAAAGAGTCAATCACAGTTCAGCATGTTTCAAGGCTTACGAATGTGCCTATGTTTGGGGTGTTGAAAAAAAACACCATTGTGCTTGTGAGTGCATTGTGCTTGATTTCTCTCGAGGGATGTTTACGTGCGAGATATCTGACGTGTGTTGAAAAACATAGATGTGTCCAAAGAGAGTGTTGAGAAACATTGTTTGATTAAGGTGTTGAGAAACACCAGTTTGTGCCAGTAGAGAGTTGTCCTTTGACAATATTACTAACTCGAGTGTAAATCGAAGAGTGATTGAGGTGGGGAGCCATGCCCCCAAGCACTGAACATATTGAAGTCGAACATGCAGATAGTGAGTCGATGTGAGAAATCTCAGAAGTATAGAGACAATAGGCAGACTCAGTGAGAACCACTGGTGACTTCCGTGAGAGAGATTCTCAAGAATAAAGATCGATAACGAGATCTAGGCATGAGTAGGCAGACGCAGTGAGAACCACTAGTGACTGATGTGAAGAGGAGAAAGACTCTAAAAGATAGGACAATGCCCCTTAGACCAGGAAGATGCCCCTAAGTGTGACTAGTTTCAATCCATGTGAAGTCGAGCAAAATCTTGAAGATGACTGAGAGCAAATGCATGAGCAAACTAAAGCAGGAAAGAAAACTAAAGCAAGAAAGCAGAATAGAAACTGCAAGAAAGCCAAGAGATGCTGTGATAGATAGAGCATTACGGAACAAGAGGTGCCTGTTTACCAGGTTTTCATCAATGGCACATTTTTCTCTTTTTCTCTTTTTTTTTGTATTTTTCTTTTTTTCAAATTTCTTTTTGTACTTTTCTGACTTTTTCATTTTTTTTGTATTATCAAGGCGCTTGTTTGCTAGGTTTTCACCAAGATAATAGATACATCAAAGCACCTGTTTGCTAAGTTTTCACTAAGATGATCATTTTTTCAGGATATTTTACAATTTTTAGGATTTTCTCAGAATGAAGTATGTACATGAGCATTCAAAAAGATATCTCAACTGTAGAAATTCTTTAGGTGAAGAGTGTTGATAGGCTCTTTGAGTTGTTCACCCTCTGTAGTAGAAAGATGGTAGGCACCAGACCCAAATAGTGCAGTAATAATATAAATACCAAGCCAGTTTGGCTCAAACTTTCCTTTCTGAATCCGTTGTTGAATAATCTTGAACTTAGTGCACAAATTTGTCAGATCTTTGTTCTTGAATTGTCCCCAATTGTCAATGATTATAGATGAGGGTACACCATATCTACAGATGATGTATTTTAGTATAAACATGGAAACATACTTTCCATCAGCTACACTGAGAGGTACTACCTCGACCCATTTGGTAAAGTAGTCAGTGGCAGTGATGATGTATTTATGTCCTCTCAAAGAAGACGGATATATCTGACCCACTAAGTTGAAGGCCCACTGTTGAAATGGCCATAAAATAATGAAGGGAATCAGCTCCTTGGCTGGAGAATGAATCAAATTACCATGTAGTTGACACTGTTTGCAAGACTTAGCAAATTGTGTAGCTTCCTTCTCCATATCAGGCCAATAGTAACCAGCTCTAATAATTTTACGAGCCAGTGTCAGACCATTTGAGTGAGAACCACAAATGCCTTCATGTACCTCTTCTAACACTCGTTTGGACTCATCAGGTTCTAGACACCTAAGAAGGGTACCGTCTAGACCTCATCTATACAAGTCGTTAGCTACAATAACATACCGTGAAGCACTGCAGATTAGGTGACATTTTTCATTTTGACTATATGTGTCAGGAATAATTTGGTCATGAAGATAAGAGAAGATATGATGGTAGCGGGATGAATCATGTCCAATGACCGAACAGATCATTTGAGAGTCAGGAGAGTCATAGGTAGGGTAGCATAACGTCTCCACTAGGAATTCGTGTCTGAAATCATTTTCTAGAATTTGTAACATAGAAGCCAGAGTAGCCATAACATTAGCTGCTTTATTAGCCACCCTAGGAATTTGCTGGAAAGTAACATGTGCAAAATATTTCTTAAGGCTGTCAACCATCTTTTTATAGGGCACTAGCTTTTCATCTTTTGTCTGATAGATGTCATTCACTTGGTTGATAACCAATTGTGAGTCTCCAAAGACTTTTAGCTCATCAACTCGCCATTCAATAGCGATATTTAGTCCATTGATCAAAGCTTCATACTCACCAGTGTTATTTGTACAAGGGAACATCATTTTGTATGCCTTTGGTAAGGAATACCACTGAGGTGTAATAAACAAAATTCCAGCTCCTGACCCCTGTTGGGTGAAGGATCCATCAAAGAACATGGTCCATGTTTGATGCATGAGAAGCATGATGGACTCATCTAGAAATTCAATCCTTAATGGTTGATGATCTCTAAGAGGTGATTCATCCAACTGATCTGCAATCGCTTTCCCTTTGATAGCTTTTCTCTCAACATATTCAATATCAAACTCACTAAGGAGCATGACCCATTTAGCTAGTCTACCTGTGAGGGTAGCTTTACTGAGTAGGTATTTTAATGGATCAATTTTTGCGACTAGCCTTGTAGTGTGAGCCAGCATGTAGTGTCGTAACTTCTGGGAAGTGAACACAACTACTAAGAAAGATTTCTCAATTATAGAATAATTCATTTCATAAGAGACCAATGTTCTGTTGATGTAATAAATGGCTCTTTCTTTATTATTTTGATCTTCTTGGGCCAATAGAGCACCCAGAGATGTTTCTTTGGCTGAGATGTATAATATCAAGGGCTTCTCTTGAATAGGAGGCATTAGCACAGGTGGATTGGCGAGATATTGTTTGATCTATTGAAAGCCTTGTTCACATTCCTTGTTCCATTCATAAGTCACACCTTTATGTAGAGTTTTAGTAAATGGTTGTGACTTATTAGCTAGCTATGAGATAAAACGCCTGATAGATTGGAGCCAACCTTGGAGACCTCTTATTTGTCTAATATTACGAGGTGGAGGCATTTCTATAATATCTTGCACCTTTGTCGGATCCACCTTGATTCCCTTCGCAGAGATGATATAGCCCAGTAATTTTCCTGAAGTAACCCTAAATGCACATTTCTTAGGGTTAAGACGCAGCCTGAATTTTTCCATACGATCTAGTATAGGACCTAGATCAGCGAGATGTGTCTTTCTATCCATACTTTTAGCGAGTGTGTCATCCACGTAGTCCTCCATTGTCCTATGCATCATGTCATGAAATATGGTAGTGATAGCTCTTTGATAAGTAGCTCCAGCATTTTTTAGACCAAAAGGCATAACATTCCAGCAGAATGTACCCCATGCACAAGTAAAAGTACTTTTCTCTTGGTCCTCTAGCGCAATTTTGATTTGATTATAGCCAGAAAAACCGTCCATTAGTGAATACATCTCATATCCTTATATCATATCCATGATCATATCAATGTTGGGAAGTGGAAAATCATCTTTTGGATATGCCAAATTTAATTCTCTAAAGTCAGTGCAAACCCTGATAGATTTTTCATGTTTAGTCATTGGGACTATATTAGAGATCCACTCTGCATAATCAATTGTTCGGATGAACCCAGCTTTGAGAAGTTTTTCCAATTTTTCCTTGATCAGTAGAGCCACATGTGGATACATCTTCCTAAGTTTTTTTTTGACTGGTTTCACACCTGGAGCTATTGACAAGTGATGCATGATGAGATTAGGATCCACACCCGACATGTCAAAATATGTCCATGCAAAGTTTATCTTTTTCTCTTGGAAGAAGTCTATGAATTCCTTAAGTTTCTCTGTAGATAATGATTTGACCACATGAATGATGTGTGGATGTTCTTCTATTCCCAGATTTATCGGCTGAGTTGGCTCAATTAACACTGATGAGTGTTCCTGGAAGTGACTCAGAAGCGCATCAAGTACCTCATCCTCAGGCGCCTCAGAGAGGTTTTCACCTTCGGATACATCTTTTCTTTTTACTTTTTTTGGCTCTGATACTGCCACAATGTGGTTTTCACCACCAGAGCGCCTATTTTTTCTTCTTTTAATTTTGTGACTAAGATACTTGATGTCATCCTTGGTCATGTTGACACTTTATTCACTAGTGGAGGATGTTACGGGTTCAACAACATGAAGATAGAAAGCTAGAGCATAATCATTCTAGAATGTAAGGACTTCATTGGATGAAGAAGGGGAGTTCCAGTCTATTAACTCAGTATGTTGGAGTGAAAGAGATGTGATGGGTTACAGTGCATTCACGGTGTAGTCGTCGAAAGTGTTGACTAGCAAGCTGAGAGATAAATTGATCTCATCTAAAGGTGTGTTCGAATCCTGCTGACCTCTAACGACCAAAGTAGAAGACATGTTAATTTTTATGGACTCAAACTCGTTAGACCTTTCACTAGACCCCTCACTTATGTCGATAAGTTTTTCATAAGATCCTTTTGACAAACTATCAAACTCATATTCATGAGAGTCTGTATCCAAACTCCGACTTGGGTGCTTGCACCATGAAGGTTTAGGAGTTCTTGCAACAACAGCCTATTCTTGTGCCAACTGTTCTTGATACTCTGGTGGTATGTATCATTCACCTTGGAAGTTAGGGTCTTGTAACGCTTTCCATTGTTCAAAATTTAGTGCATCAAAAGGAGTGGTTTTATCAGAATCGCTGTCAGTTTTGACTGTACTAGCCCGCGGTACAAAACTATCTGGCTCAGCAAAGAATGCTCCTAGGTCTGGAGGAATGGGATAAGGAAAGCAATCCTCATCGAAGCTATCTTCTATAGTTTTGACTGTAATTGTACATTCAGTTTCTGGTGAAGGCTCTAATTTTGGCACAAATTTATTGATCCCTAGATGGAACGGGACCTTTTTGAAACCTAAACCAGTGGTGTCTTTTGTCTTTTGACCTGTAGCTTTAATAGGTTCTAGTAACCCATTACCATTCACCCCTATTGGGCCACTCCCTTTGTACCCAAAATGTTTCATAATCTTAAGACCTTCATTGTTGGGATTTAATTCACGAGTCGGGGCAGTCTGTTCAGCTATGTTCTTTCCTTTGCAAAGCCAAGCCTTAATAGCTCTTTCCTCATCTTCATCTTCTAACTGTGTAGAAGACCATACAAAGACACCATCATAAACTATCTCAGAAGTATCAGAAGATCTGTTGTTCTTAGAAGGTCTCCCATAAGAATGAGGAGACAAAGGTAGAGCTGCTAAAGATAGCACGGGTTCTATTTGATATCCTCCCATGCCTATATCTTTGATTTTTAGGGTTTGTTCCATGTCTCTGAGCTTGGCATCACAGAGTTCTATGTATTCTCTATTAGTTGGAACAAGACTATTAGTTGATTGAGTGAGTGCATTGCAAGAAGAGCCCATACTAGCAAGAATTGTCACCTCTGCACCTTAAAAAGAAAACTTAATACACTGATGGTATGGAGAAGGAACCACTTGCATCTCATGGATCCACGGTCTTCCCAACAAGATATTATATGCAAGAGGAAGGTCTAGCACCTGACATGTGATGTCTCTTTCAACTGGTCCAACCCAAATGGGTAGCACAACTAGACCTTTAGATTTTCTCTCTTCTTCATCATACGCCTTGATGGTAATTCTTTTGCGAGAATCTATGCAATCTTCGCCATAACCTAGCTGAGCAAGAAAATGAGCGGAGCAAATATTGAGACCAGCACCATTGTCAATGAGGACGCAACGGACTAGTTGTTTGCCTATCATGACTTCTATTTGCAAAGGAGCATTATGCGGGTGACTAATTGAGTGATCATCTTCTTCAGAGAAGGACAAATAATTCGGTGAAGTCAAGTGACCCACCATGGATTGAAACTGATCTAGATTGATGTCTTTGGGGACATTAGCTTCTGTGAGAGCTTTGTCCATAATCTGCCTATGAGCAGGCGAGATCTTCAATAGCTCAAAGATAGTTATCTGAGCATTGGTTCTTTGAACTTGGTCAATAATTCTATAACCAGTAGTAGGAGGCGTAGGGACCACTTTCGTGGTCTTGTTAGTAGAGCCAACAATAGTTTTATCTGCAGTTTGTTTCGGCGCGGATGTAGCAACAGGAGGGTCAGGACCCTTGATAGTGATTTTAGCGTGAGATCTAGTAACAACATTCGTACAATCTCAAGATGTTTCAGATTCACATAATCGAGACCGAAGAACTCTCAAGATGAACTGGGTCTTAGGTTTGGAAGCATTCCCTCTCCCCTTGCTAGTAAACATATTACAATATTCCACTCCCACTGGCTCAATCATGTTGATAATGTTATCATAAGTGGTATGTGCATAGCTAACTTTGGCATTATTATTCTTAGTATTGGATGATTCACCTTTCTCGTGATGAGGAAAGGGATCTTTAAATGCCTGATGATCCGAATTCTTGTTATGATTCTCCACAATGATCACCTGGTTATCGATCAGATCTTGGACTTTATGACGCAATTGAAGACAAGTAGCAGTCTTATGACCTTTGTTTTGGTGGTAGTCACAATACACATTCTCATTCCACCAATGAGGTCATGGTTGCGGATCATATAGAAATTTTTCCAAAGGAGCAAGAATCTAATTTTGCACCAAAGTTTTGAAAACCACATCAAGCGGTTCTCCCTGAGAAGTAAATTCACGCTTGGGTCATGGTGCCCAAGGTTTATTGCAAGAAAATCTAGAAGGTTTTTGAGTATTGGTTGTAGCCTTTTCAATAGATTTGGTCTCTTGTATACCAGAGGTGAGATTGAAGACCGGTTTTGAGGGAGTTGGAGTCACATTATCGACCACCCCATCATTCACAACATCCCTATTTTTGTTGGAAAACTTCCCTTTGTCTTTGTTGGAAGATGAGGAACCTTGTTTGTTATCTTTATACAAAGTCAATTCACCTTTTTTAACCATAAATGCTTCTATCCTCACAGCTTGTTTTATCATGCTATCAAAATTAAGGGGACCTTGAAGTTATACTTGATACCCGAAATCAGGGGTGAGATTATATAAGAAGATATCGAGTTTCTCAGATTAGGGTATTTTGTGAGGGTACTTAGTGCAAAGTTGTCTCCATCTTTGGAGAAATGTCAAGAATAGTTCTCCTTTCCTTTTCTTGAGGTTGCAAAGGTCCCTTATGTTGACGGGATGCTGAATATTGTGAGAATAGTGTTGTATAAAGAGATTAGCAATCTCATCAAAAGTCTTGATGCTAGTGGGTAGTCAAGAGAACCACTCCATGGCAGGCCCACCCAAACTTCATGGAAAAATACGCATCAAATAGGTTTGATCATGTATAAACTCCATTGATAGGGCACAAAATTCTCTTAAATGATCTTGAGGATCAGTGGTACCCAGATACTTATCATATTTGGGGAGTTCTACACCTTTGAGGAAAGGCGACATAGTAATACTCCTATCAAAAGGAAAAGGACATATGCTTTCCATCGTGAACTGTTGCATGGGTTTTTCCTTATCCTTCATAAGTTGGTTGATTTAACTTTGCATGTCTTGAATCACTTTATGCAATTTGGAGGTCTCACTTTCCTCTTCTTTAGCTACAAGCATTTCCACTTGGAAGTTTGTGGGTGACTTAACTCCTTGTTTTGCTAAATCTAGAAAGTATTTTTCTGTCTTTCGCAAGGAGTATTTCCATCATTTTGATGAGAGATTTATTAGACTTTATAGCATCTATGTCACTTTGAGTTATTGGCTCATCATCATTACCAAGAATTTCATAAATGCTATAAGTTTGATCTTGACCTTGGTGATGTTTTTCTTCTTGTTGACCTTGTTCATTTTGGGATTGGTCATGACCTTGCGTCTAATCGAAAGGAGTTGCCATGTTGTGAACGTGAGATTGTGTCATGTGCACCTCTTCAGTATGAGCGTGAGTGTCCCGTTGAGAACTCGTAGTCAATGTATTTCTTGGTGAATCAAAAGGATTGATATGTTCGAAAGGATCACTAAGGCAGTGAGGATCGTTAATAGGATCAACCCAAATGGGTGACTTCCTGTAGCCTTGTTGATTTGAAAGAAATGGATTATGCTAATCTTGAAACAAAGGATTAGAACACACCTGAAGCACTGGTTTCTGATTTGGACTCGAATTGATACTGAACATGGAAGAGGAATGTGAGGATCCCTCTTGACTATCAAGTTGAACGATGGGTTCAAAATGACCTTTTCCTTGATTGTGAGGTTTACTTCTACCTACTCCAGAACCGCAAATGGGAAAAATATTGCCGCTTCTAGTGGTAATAGGCATAGACAAAGACAAAACAAGAGGAAACTTAAGATCTGACTCAGAACTCTGTCTCTAGAGATATGAAAAAAAAAGAGGTAAAAGGCTAGAATAGCCAAGGTGTGAGATGCACCTGGCACGAATCGTCGAGAGTATGGCTAGAACAACTGAGATATGACTATCGTGTCACAAGGTACAAAAACACAAAAAAGATAGGATGGAGACAAAGAGACAAGACAAGTTTGAGTAAGAATTAGTCAGTTTGCAACTCAAAATGACCAGTTTCAGACTGCAGACAACAGGGAAACAAGCAATCAGACCCCAGACAAAAGTCAGATCAGGCAGAAAATTCAACAGTTAACGGGAAAAAGCTCACTTTTTTGAACGCCAAGCTACAGATTCATGCAAGGAAATCCCTCTCCACACAAGAAAGTGCTCAACTTCGCATGAGAAAATGCCAGTTCATGCGAGAAAGTGCTAGGTTTGTGAAAGCTCGTGTGAGAAAACTCAAGATTTTGATAAACGGACTCAGTTTTTTAGATAAAAATCAGATTTCAAGACACAGTGAGGACTGTTCTCTGATACAATTTCTAGGTTTAGGACAATTTTATGATGATACAAATTAGCAATCTCAGTTTCAAGGTGACAAGCACTCGTTTACAAACACAAAGTTTCAATCAAGCAGTGGTGACACAAGCAGTAGTCGTAAAAAGTTCTACCAAGGACAAAGCAACTTGGAAAAATCATGGGAGTATTTGTTTGAATATGATTTGGATAGTTTAAGACTCAAGAACAAACACTCAGTTATCCCTACAAAGAAAATTGGTTGAGAAGACAAAATCCATGCCCCGTTGTCTTATGCATATGCATGCACCTCACACAGCAGTGTCACCCTCGAAAGAACACCTGTGTTTTTGGTGTTTCCAAGAACTAAGTATATATGTTCAAAGGTTACCCTTAAATCAGGGGCCAACATCATATACCACTTCAAGCATCCAAGTGCATACCTATGTTGAGAATCTAGGGGAGAGATTCTTCCCTCTCCCTGCACACAGATTATGTCTTCTTTCGGAGGTGAACCGGGTAGGCATCTAACTAAGAGAGCGTTTAGTGGAATTCTATTCACAATAACCTTTAGTTCCTCTGATACAGAGCCGGGACCTCGCAGCCACACCAACACTTGGAAGTCATACACCCTTGCAAGCAAGGTTGGGAGCGGCGCCGCTCAATATGACAAACAAGGCTTTCTCATGATGATAGTCAAAATCATGAGAAAGAAGTTACCATGGCTTTGGAGTCTTTGGACTAAACAAAGCATACTTTATTAGAGTGAGGTGGAATCACTGACGATAGGTGTGTACTCACTTGGGTCGTTCCCGGAGGTTCAACTTCCGGTAGGCCCTCTAAAGGTGACACAACTTGGTTCAGATTCAAGGGTTTGATTTTCTGATTCTCTCAAAGAGAGAAGAGCATACTTCTCTACCTTTTCACCTTACCCAAACACATCAAGCATATTCATC
>MU223535.1:3049292-3080198 GCA_018584345.1 Thuja plicata
ACACACACACACACACACAATGTGCCAAGAAAAAAAGACCAAATTCTAGAAACAAATTTGCATTAAAAAAAAGATGCTCAAGGAATTGAAAGAAGCCACACGCAGAGTAGATTACTGGCTCAATGCCAACAAAGGTTAAACAAGATCCCACAGAAATTTTATTCATGATCAAAATATATCTAAAGAAAAGAATTTTAGGTTCCACATGGGAGTGCCAAAACATATCAAACACATGATGTCATCTAGAGACTGACCAATTAAAACCCAAACTATGATTAATATTCTCAAAAAAGGAAGTGTTATCTTTCATCATATTGTAAATAGATTTGGTTGAATCGTATAAAAGTAGTCCACTCTAGAGTCCTTGACTTGCAGGACCGACCCCAGCGGCTTCAAAATTTGGGGGATGAAAGGCCTATGGGAAACTGCATGGCTTTATAGAGCAACTGGGGATCAAAACTACTTCAATTACCTGACTAATAATGCAAATTCCATGGGTGGAACAAGATGGAGCATGACTGAGTTCTCTTGGGATGTTAAATATGTAGGGGTCCAAGTTCTTGCATCCATGGTTAGTAAGGGTGAAATATTCAAATTATTCAATATGTAGTATTAATTAAAAGATTATACTTGCCATATGATTTTGATGAACTGAAATTTCAATACCTAATGATAAAATGCATGAACAAAAATTGCTTAACATGGTTCCTTTACTTTTTAGTAGTCAGCTGTAGATTCATCCTGCAATTAATATCATAAATTTTTTTGGGATGCGGTAGTTCCTCTTGCAAGGTAATGGTGGGGAAAAAGAGGTTGTGTTGTAAAAATACCAAGAAAAACTTAAGTTTTTCACATGTTCTTGTCTTCACAATGTACAAAGAACAACCAGAATAAGATACATTAATCAGTGCCTTTTAAAAATACATTTTTTCTATTCATATTTATTTACTAAAGATGGTGGTGAACTATGTCATTTTTCTCCTTTATCAGGTGGGATACTATATTGGTAGAAATGGAACAACATGCATTTTGTGACAGGTGGAACAACATGCATTTTTACCTCAAGAGGCACACCCAAGGGTTCTTTAGAATGTTTAAGTGATTGGTGATACTTTCCTAAACCAATTGGTTGACCATTCTTTCTCCAGTCGATTTTGTTATTATCCAAATTTGGTGAGAGTTGCTTGTATTCATGCAGCATATTTTTTAAGACAAAAAAATAGGAACTTTACTAATGAAGTAGTCAAGGTGCATAAATAGGAATTTGAGTGATTTTTCAACCCTGTATAAACCATGCAAAAACTATTTCTATTTAATTCTTGGTGTTTTAAGATTTTTGTGATTTCGATATTTTTTAATGGAGTTCCTTGGCTGGTAAATTTTGATCTTAGCTACTTCATAGACAACTAATATTTGATCTTAGACTTAAACAACTATTTGATGACTGCCCTCATAAGACGTTTGATAAATGCAGTGACCTTGAAGTGTTATTCTATAATGTTGTCACTATTTCTTGCATTCTCACATGGATTTTTTCATATCCTTACTATGTTTCAACATTTATCCACTTTCAATAATATTTCATAGTTTTTATACATGTCGAATACTGCTCTTCGGATTTGATGGAGTTTGAATAGATAGAATAGTTGTCTTTTCTCTTTTCCCTTAGGCTTTGTTTCCCTTGAACTATTGATGGAAAAACTTGAAATCATGTTTAATGTAAACTACTAGCTATAAAGAAACATTTGGCGTAATGTGATAAAATATTTCATGTTATTTTAATCTAAATATCTTTGACTTTTTATTATCGCATATTTCTTTAAACAAGAAATTTGAATGCTTTAAATTACCAAAAATATGATGGTTTTCTTGATGTGTGTCAAGAGTCCTACTAATTTGTAAGGTTTCTAACCATTCGTTTGTCTTTGATGTTTACAAATTGATACTTTGCTAAATATTTTTCGTGTGCCCGCTTACAGAAATTTGGCTTTGCAATGCTTAGCTTAGGTATGTATCCTTTCATTTTTATAGTATATTCTCTTTACTTGTTTGTTGATTGTATTGTGAGAAAATTTACTATAGAAGTAAGGTTATTTTTTATTTGTTCTCCTTCCATTTCTCTATTTAGGTTGCAACACTCAATTTTGGGGACTTCTATGATACATAATTTGTGAAGATTTATATAATCTTCATGGTGCAATTGCAGGTATTGTGAATGCTGCAGTTTGTAATTTATGTTGGGTTTTATTTCTCTTCTTGTAAATATAAGAAAATTTAAACTCATTCATGTTTCACTGAAGCTTAGGTTCACATTGTAAATTCCATAGCTGAAATATGTTGCAAGATCAACTAAATTATAGCATATTTTTTGTACAACATAATAATTTTAGTGTTTTTGTACAACATAAGATCAAGGTAATTTAGATTCAAACTTACTCCAAAATCCTTAGTTCTATTTTTAAGGTGTCTTCACAATTTGATTCTTGTTCTAACATAAGGAACAATACCTTTGGCATTCAGTTGGGATGCCTATAGCACTAAAACTGCAAACATGTCCCTATGAACCCGTTACAAGTTCCTATAAGGTGTAAAGGTATTGTTCCTTATGTTAGAACAAGAATATTTAGTGGACATTAATATATGGACATAGTTCACTATTATATTACTGTCCACTTAATATCCACTTTCAAACTGACCAAGATTGGTTGTAGAGGTTGTTACAACACTACACATTTGACAATTTATTGGAGACAATTTGTCATATCTCATAATGCATATAAGAAGGAAAGTTTGAAGGAATTTAATACAATCAATAAAACATTCGTACATTGATGAGAATAAATGATCAAATTTTTTAGATTTTGAGAAGACGTATATTTAGTGGAGGCTAGAAGGGATATTTGTGTAGATTTGCTAGATCTCTAAAATTCTAGAGAATATCTAACCTAGGTCTATGAAACCTTCAAAAATATCCCTTCTTTGGCCTCCACTCATACCTCCTCTCAGAATCTGGAAACTTGGGATATTGTTTCTCATCCATGTACGAAATGTGCTAGTGATCGTATAAAATTCCTTCAGCCCTCTAGTATTAATGAGCTGCACAAGTGTAAAAGGCTTTTGTGAGACTGGAATCAATTATTTGGTCAATATGAAAAGGTAAAGAACAAGATAATATTATTGTAATTTTTTTTTCTTTTATCCATTCATATTTTTTGCCTTCTCTTCATCTTTAGTAATATATTGGATACTGTGTATTATACATAAAGGCAAGGCAATGATTATTCTTGATGATCGGTAGGTATAAGTCTTCCAGGCCTTACCCAGTATCTAGGAATAAACATAGCAGAGCTTAAGAGACCATAATAGTTGGTCTCTATCTTTGGTCCATACAATTGAAGAAATGTATTATCTTTTGTTAACTCATCAAATGCGGTGATCTGAAAGAATTTAATAGATAATATTTTTATGTATAACGTACATTATTTTAGTTTGACGCTACACAAATTTATCTATTTCCCACACTTTTCAACTACGAAGATAGTGATAATAAGCATCCCTACCCATGGCCTGAGTAATGCAGGCCACAGAAGGAGATGCTTCATTATCATTGTCCTCGTAGTCGACAAGTGCATGAAGTAGATAAATTCGTGTAATGTCAACTTAAATAATATACATTATCATGAAAATATTCTATTAAATTTAGATCCCCATATTTGATGAGTTGAAAGCTAAAACATTTTGTCATTAATATGGACCAAAGACGGAGACCAACCACGATGGTCTCTTGAGCTCTATTACCTTTAGTGTGGCATATCTTTGTAATTACGACTCATCTTCTGTGGGAACATGCAAAACCGTCAAAATTTTTGTCGGTATACGACGAGTATGTCGTCGAAAAATCTATCGCAAAGCAATAGATTTTGCGACGGCATGCCAAACCTCCGACGGGACACGTTGTCAGCTTACGACGGACATATCCATTGAAACTTTGTGGGAAGGCAATGAGGACAATATCGAAAGGTGATGAAAATACTTTTGAACCTATGCTAGTTTGTGATGATATTTGTGACGGTATGTTTTACCTTTGACGGGACATTCCTTCAAACTCTAATTACACGTGCCATTAGTTTATGATGGCCATTCTAACGGTTTCGATGCTCTTTTCTTGAAAATTTTTATGATTTCCGACATCATGTGGCATCGAAAACCACCCCATGTGTATGAGTAATTTTGATGTGGGGACCGTCGGAAGTTGTTTTGTAATTGCAACGGGGGTTTCTAGTGACGTATTTTTTAACGAAATTATACTGGCAGTTGTTCCTCCCACAATTACGATAGACAATGTCAGAATGGCCATCGTAAAATAGCCTCAAATGTACCAGTGATTTCAATGGTGTTGAGCTACAAGTTACATTATATAAGCTGACCAAACTCCATCTCTACGGGTATTATTATGATGGCATATAAGATGGTAAAGAAAAATGCAGAGTATAACCTATGTGAAGTCCTCAAACTACAATTACTATAGAATGTAAGGTAAAGAGAGATAATTCAAAAGAATTCAAATTTAGATTACTCATCTTACACATTTTCTTCCACATAATGCATAAGTTTCTTGGTATGCACCCTAGGGCATGGAATGACAATGAACCTACTTCTATTCAAGTAAGAAAATGTTATAGAATGCATTTTAGTAAATGGGTAGATGGAGGGTTCTTTGGTATGTTTAAGATATTTCAAAGAGAAATGAAGAAGAGGAAGAGAATTCCCAAAGAAATGGTTGAAAAATACAAGGATACAATTTGTTTTATGGCTGAGATTGATTGTGTATGCTTTGAAGCAGTGATACCTGGGGTGAAATGGTGCCCTCCTATAGGGTATAAAGTTAGTGTTGAAGTTATTACACTATAAGTTGATCATGTGTTATCTACAAATATTGATTCAAGTGAGGATATATGGGGTACTTATGAGGTAAAGTCCTCTAAAGTTAGGGAAGAATTGACTTAATGTGATAGGAAGAGGAAGATGGAAAAACTTATTGACAACATAGCAGAGAAACAAGGAATTAGCAAGGCTGAGATGTCTGAGTGGTGAAAGACAACCGCAAATAAGTCCTTTGGCTTTGGTTGCTATACCTATTTTTGAGACTATTGATGTGTCAGACTCACCTTTGGCTTTGGTTTCTATACCTTAAAAAACTCCTATTCCACCTGGAAGATCATCGTAGAGGACAATTGTGATTAAAGAAGTAGTAGAGACTTCTATGAGGAAAACCAAGTCCTCTAATCCTAAACAAGAATCACCTCCTAAGAAGAAGAAGAAAGAAAATAAGAATATTGAAGCGAAAAAAGAGGAAAAGGAAACTATGAAGATAGTTGAAAAAGATAAACCTGTGGAAAGGCAGCTATAGAAACCTGACTTAAAGGTGTTGAGAAAAAGAATCATTGAACAAGGTAAGATCAATAAACTACCTAAATACTTTGATAGATATAATGAAAAATACAAATCTCTGATTGAAGATATGGTTATAAATCATATGCAAGTATTTAAGAAGAATTTTCTTGAGCTAGAAGGCAGTATTCCAAAGGACTTATATGATAGATTGGAAGTAAGGAACATATAGCACTTAAAGAATGTGAAAGGATAAGAAAGAAAGCCATAGATGACATGCTACCTATTGTTTCACATGATGAGAATAATAGGATAATGAAAGCTATCAAGCCACTGTTGAGAATGAAAATAAGAATGATAAAGACAATGGGCAGAAAATATGAGGATGTTGCAAATGAAACCAATAAAGCTATAGAAATAGTGTTAATGGAAAGTGAACATGAGAAAGATAAACCTAAAAATTTTGTAATTGTTAAGCCTAAGGATATCGGGATTGGAGAATCTTCTAAGTATGCACAAGCACAAGCTAAACCTTCTAAGGATCAAAATGATAATAACAAATTCTATAGTTCAGTGATGCAGTCATATTTCTTTGTGGCAGGTGTACATGTGTCTTTGGACACGTCCCAACATACTATTGACCCTTTCGAAAGAAATATTGACACTATTTTGAAGAAGACAACAGTACTGCACATGATTCAATAAATGTGATAGATCTTGGCACTATAATAGAAGAAAAACTAAGAGATATTATTGAACAAAGGAAGAGAGAGGAAGAAAAATGGGATGTTGTTGATATAATTATAGAGGAAGAGCTAAAGGAGATTGTGGATGAAGGAAAGAAGGAAGATGTAGAGGTCAAACCTTACCTTATTACAGTTTCTACTTCTATTAAGGAGAAATCTATTTATACAACTGAATTGTTGGAAAGTGGCTGCAAGCTCCTGAGTACTAATGTGGATGAAATGGATGAGGATGAGTGAATCAATTTATCTCTTATGGCCTTTTCTAAGGCCAAGGAAAAATATTAGCAGAAAACTGAGATGAAGGTCAGGGTATTGAATAGGGAAGTGGGCAGAATTAATAAACTTTTACCTATACATTTCATCTTCCAAGGTAATGATGCAATAGACAATTTGGGAAAAGTGCTTTATGAATTTGATATGCACTTCACTTCTTTGGAGAAGGTCACATATGGGAAGCTTGAGAAGGAATACATGGTGAAGAAGTTAGAAGAGGTATGAATGTCAATAAAGTGAGATATATGCATATTAGATACTACTATCTCTTGAATTAAGACTTGCATTAAGCATGGGAAGAAGATATACAACTATTACATAAATCCTTCTAGGCATGTGCAAAATATGGTGGACATAATTCACAATAATGAGAGGACATTGGATAACTTGGTAAAGAATTGTGGGTCCTCCTCACAATCAGTTACTGAGTTGGCTGAGGAAGTGTCCAAATTGTTGGACAAAATCAGTGTGCTACAAACTAAGAAATCAAGAGTGTTGGGAATATTTGGTGAGTTGAGGAGTATTACTCCTAAACTGTTGATTTTGGAGAATCACCTTGAGGACATGGAGATAGCAAAGAAATCTCTTGACGGGCCTATGCCTATAGTACTGAAGGATGTTGAGATTTAATCCTTTTTTTGAATGATTTAATCCAGGTTGGTTAGACCTTAAAGATGATATGGGAAGCGGATGCAAGGGTCTTGGATACCTCCTTCCAAGACATACTTTTCATGTTGTAAGTTTTTGATGAGCAATCCTAAATTTTTGCCTTATATATAGATACATTTTCTTTTCCTTTGATGTCAAAGGGGGAGTAAAAGTTATGAAAAATGTATAAATAAATGTATCAGGGGTGTATAGACAATTGTTTGGCATTCGACACTTAGTCATTTTTCACTAAGTGTTGCCATTAATGCCAAAGGGGGGATTGTTGGCAAGTTTCCAAGGATGTATAACATATATGTTGTCATTTATGGAAATACTACTAATTGTTATGGTCACTTGGAGTACAATTTAGTTTTGGGTATCCAGTCTGGGAAAAATAACTAAGTCCACAAGCAGTCTCTTGGATACAGTTGCACAATTTTTCCTTGTGAGCATAGTATATGGCAATTTAACTCATGCGCGCTTAGATGAAGGTAGTATGGAGTATTGTATGGCTTCAATTATGGTCCCTTTTATTTTGGAGTTGTATGGAGAGATTTATAGTGAATTCTTGGCATGCGAAGACAATATAGCAGTAAAGCGGGGTAGATGAAAGGTTGCAATGATTAAGGGAGTAATGTATGGATTCCAGCAGTGCTATTTTGGATTTAGGTTGGTTCTTATCCCATCTTGATGGATGTATGATCGCCTATTATGTATTTTCTCTTGGTTTATGTGTTGGACACATTTGGTGATGCACTTGTGAGTCGATTGGACATATCATGAGATCGATTATATAAGTAGAGATGTTTTTGAGAAGCGAGTATGGATGTGTTGTGTTTGAATGCATTGTGATGTCAAAATAATGTAGAGGATATTGGAAGCTATAACTAGAACTACTTAAGCATAGAAGATGATTGTATAGTTCATCTTTTGTAATATTACATTGTAAAGAGACAGTCTTGTATTGTAAGACCAGTGAGCTCCTTGTATTACCCCTAACAGGGTTAGCATCCTTTAATAGGGATTTGTACTAAATGTAATATTCATCTCCTATCAGGGCTAGGTCTCTTAACAAGAACATTATACTCTTAGTGCATAATTTGTGGGTACCATCCCCACCAAGGTTTTTCCTTGGTCAGGGTTTCCTCGTGAACAAATCATGGTGT
Source organism: Thuja plicata (assembly GCA_018584345.1). Classification (NCBI taxonomy): domain Eukaryota; kingdom Viridiplantae; phylum Streptophyta; class Pinopsida; order Cupressales; family Cupressaceae; genus Thuja; species Thuja plicata. The sequence goes on from MU223535.1 coordinate 3,057,517, forward strand.
TATGAATTATTTACTTTATGCATATGTTATCTTCATTTTAAGTTATTGCATGGTTAAGTTTGATTTCTTAAAGTTAATGAAAAGTGCTATGAAACTGATTCACCCCCCCTCTCATTGTTGCTTGATCCTAACAAATAGAAAGAAGGGTTAATAAATGAACAAACACTAAAATAAAGCCTTTTTTTTTAATGAAAAGCACTAGGCCTATGCTTTCAAATTTTTAATTTTATCAAAATGTCAAACATACTCTAATTCCATAGGTTAAACGTCTTGGAAAGAGCAAAATTGTCAATTTTGTTTGGAAGTGAAAAGTAATAGGGATATTCTCTCATCCTTCTTAGGGTGATCAAACTCCTAGACCTACTTCTCATTTCATTTCATTTCTTTCATGAACATGCTAGATGGATTTGAAACTTAGAAGGCTCGCCTCCCAAGATTTTATTTAATATAGCTGGTGAGAGGGACATTCCAACCTCGTCTTTGATCAAGAACAACTTCATGACGATCCTATCAATTGTGGTTCCACAACACACGCCCCATTTGGGATGCTTGGCCTAATGGGGACCCTCTTTTTTGGTATTTTGGCCGAGCTCCACACTAGCTGAGGGAGTCAGATTGTCAAAATTTCACAATCTGACACCCTGAATCTCCTGATCTTGTCACCAGGTGCCCGACCTATAGAAGGCAATTTTGCTTCTTCTTTTTTATCATCCTATGATTCATTCTTTTGAGCTCTCACCTTGGGAATTGCACATCAATGTTGTGACCCTGAGCGCTTAGACTTTGCATCCACTTTTCACCCTTATGAGACTTCCTTAGCATCCTCCATTGATTTTTTTGAGCTTGAGCATCACAAATTTTGTCAATTTTTCAAAGTTAGGATTTTCTTTCCTTCATTGTTTGATCTTAGGGTTTTTTGTCTTCGATTGTGTTCTAGGGTTTATTATTTCTTTAGGGTTTTCAGTCACAACTCCTTCGTGAGTTGACATTTAGTTGACCAAATACACATAATTGTGAATGACAGTTTGCCAAAGGCTTGGATTCGATGCTCATCATTCTTTGGAGCTGTCAGAGTTTTAGACTCTAATACAGCAAAAGATCACCCTAACTCTGATGCACCAACGATCCCAAGTCTCATAATCTTTGGTGTTTTGGAATTTGCACACACCAAAATATCAATTAACTTCTGACACTCCGCAACCCCGAACACACCCAAATCTACTACAGTCTTCTAATTTGATTAGACCTTTTCAGAGTTTCATAGTCCAAAAGTCCTTAGGATATCCAATACACTTCAACACTAGACATTGGCCTCTTTCGATAGAGCACATGCATTGGACTTTCATAGTTTGAATACATTGTCAGACTAGGGAGGTCTGAAACTCTAAATTTTCCAAGGACTTGGTTTCTGATCTTTTAAGTGGATTTTCATGCTTCTTTATGGGTTTTGAGGGTTTTTTTTTCTTTGTAATAGCTTTATTTAGGGTAATTTTTATGCTTTCAATAATATGTTGCTAACAACTACATTTTCATACAAGATACAAATATGTCAACTCCTCAACAAGTGAAATACAATTTTAAGGCATATAACACTCCCACCAAGATGGAGAACTTGCACAATGAAATAACCAATATCGACATTGGTCATATGGATTAGAAATCATTCCTGAGGTAGTGTGCTCAACCCAAGTTAAGATCTATAGATTGCACCACTTTGGTATTGGTGGGATTAGTAAACACAACCTCTCATCCTATTTCCATTATTTCACTAGACCTAATCCTTACACTGGTAGACCGTTATATTGAAAATGAGAAGGTAGTAAAGAATAAGATTGGAGACATTGTGTTGGACCTGAGGATAAACATCATTGAGGAATTATTCCATTTACAAAAAATAGATCACTACTATCCAGTTACCAAAGAGAGGGGCATGAGGTGGTTTCAAAATAGTCCTAAAATCTATGACCTCATTAATGAGAAATACCTTTTCATGCCTCTATAAAAGGACAAGTTAGACAAGATTGACATGAGAAGAGGTTACTTGATTGAAGATATGGGAAATGAATCAATTCTTCTGAGTAGGATATATGGTCGTCCTACAACACAAAATTTGGAAACATGAATGGTTCACATGATAGAAAAGATCAAAGGAAGGAAGGTATGGATAGATTGGGCCACCATCATTAGTGATAATATGCATGATCAACTTACACAGGTAAAAAAAACCTCAAGTTTTATATGACCTCCTACATCGTCTACCTCCTGCAAGAGTAGAGTACCTAGGGCTCACAAAGAAGGGGTCATTTAATGATCATAATGCATGACTATAAAAAATATACCCTTAGCTCATAAGGAAGGAGAAATTAAAAGATGACAGTCGTGAATAATGATTGGTTAAAAAGGACTTCATCTTTGCAATCATTAGATCTATTGAAGGTGATTATGAAAAGAGATTATCAAACAAAGATGCAGCTAAGGTCTGGTCCATTAGGGCCCATTACATTAAATTCAAGACCTTCACATATATCTGGGTGGCAAGAATCACCCTTAAAACCAAGAAGCTGCCACACTACCCTTCATAAAGGATAGTGTTAATGGAAATTGGAAGGCAACTTTCAGATGCCTATGAGGTCATCAAGAAAAAGAAGTACTATTAGGATTTCCCCATCTCTATCGGAGCCCACTCAGTGCAGGACATAAAAGTTTATAAATTGATAGCACTAGAATGGGATGAATGTCTTTTGGAAGAATTTCATTTGACAAGGCCTAGGTTTGATTTGATTGGGACCTTCAACCACATTACAGGGAAATTTTATAGGCACAAACCCCATCTGGAAGATCACTAGATGGTCTTTGTTGATGATTACGAGGTGAGAATCAGGGACCATTTCAGAATGGATTTGGAGCTAGCACAAGAGGTAATTGAAGTTAGCATTCCTCCAAAGGTTTGGGATAAAGACACAAAGAATATCCTTGATCCCATTTACAATAAGCACAAGGTGTACAATAATCCAATTTTGAATGCCAAGATATATAGGGATGAAAATTATGATATCAAACACCAATTCTTGCACATAATAGACCTAAAAATGAGGTGGATACATAAGCCCTTAAGGATTGATCTATTTCCAATTAGGCCTCAGCTAGTTCCACCTTCTATGGTGGAAAAAGGGAATGGAATAAAGGTGAATATCCCTACATTTAAGGAAACTAGTCCCATACAACCATAAATAGTCTACAGACATGCAAGGCCTGCTACTTATGGTCATGTAGAGAAGAGAATGGAAAGAGGAAAAGAAAAGAGGGTGATGCACCTTCTTCTACAAAACAAGGAGATATGCAAGCCAAGGGGACCAAAATAGATTCTCTATCTCGGGCTCATGAGGTTCCCTCCACACCAAGTCAAGGAAAGGTTCCTTCTTTCAATACCCAAAAGACAAAAGGTGTAGAAACACCAATTAAAGAGAAGGTTTACAAAAGAAAGAGAGCTTCAATATCTCCTCAGTTGGAATCATTACCAGAAGAAGAGGAGGTGGAAGAAGAAGAGGTAAATTGACTTCGAAACCGGTACAGAGGTTGAGACTTAAACAAAGGCTAACTTAGGATTAGATGAATTTGAGTTATCAAACTTTGAGGATATCCCTATTTTCTTTGACCCTCATAGTCAATTTGTAAATCCGGATTTTGATCCTATAGTGGCACCAGTACAAGAACCTTCTCAAGTACATGGACAGGTTGAAGTCAGTACCCCTCCAACACAAACTGGTGGAAGTCTGGAGGAGAGGGTAAGTGGAGACCAAGTATTTGATGAAAAATAGAGACATTAGTACATGTTCACCCATCCTTGGATGAAGAACCTGAGATAGAGAAGGATACAAGGATGGAGGAGCAAGGGGATAAAACCAGAGAGAAAACAACTGGGCAAGAAGAAGGATAAATTGATACAAATGTAACAACTGAGGAACCCAAGGGTGATGACTCGGTACATGATACTCAAGAGACACAAATTTTAACTCATCCTCCTCCATCAAATTCATAGATACAAATAGAATAGGTACCACCAAAGAAGAAACATAAGCCAAGAGTTGAACTATGGGCTAAAATACTAGCTAGATCATCATGTGGTGAGGAAGAGAGGGAAGAGGATCCTAAAGAAGTAAGTAGTGAGGAAATAACACATTAGTTGGAAGGACAACAATAGGCTCCCCCCATCTTCCCCAAAAAGAGAAAATACCCCAGATCTTGAATAATAGAAATATGAGCATGAAGAAAGAGAAGGAGAGGAGGAAACTCCTCAGAATTTGTAAATTAGGGAGGCCATGGAACATGCAAGACAGGGAGAGGAAGAGAGAGAATAATAGGTTCAAACAACATGTGATCCAATAATGCCATATGAACCATTGACTGCCTCCACCAAGCCCACTTAGTTGGCCAAGGCAATCCAACACCGAAAAAGAACATTTAGTGAAGAAGAAGATGTCGATATGTCTATATTGGGGAAAACATTCCACCAGGGGGAGTCCATCCAGATTGCACAAAGAATTCCATATGTGACACAAGATGACCGAGGGAGGTGGAAGGCTCAGGCTTTATTACCTCCTCCTAGTACATGTATAGCAGAGATATCTCCAGAAGAATACATAATGGAGGTGGTGATTTATGAGAACCCACCTATGATCGTGGTAAGGCATTGGTTTGTTTGTGGTTGTATTAGTTTTTTATGTATTTAGAACAAGATGGGATGGAAATGCAAGGGCTTAGCGAGTAGGTTTGTATTTTGAAGGAGTATGCAACAAAGATAGTCAGTTCAATTGGCCAAGATCATCTAGAGACCATATTACAAGGCACCTTGGAAAAGAGAGTACCACCAGAATCTTCAAATCCTTTTGTAAAATTATGTACAGATTGGAGGTCCAAATTTGAGAGATACATAATTGAGACTATTTGTATTATTTTGAAGCATTTTCGAATAATCCTCATTGAAGTAACATGACTCATTGACCTGATGGACGGAGATAAAGGAATTGATAATAAGATAGAACAATGGCAATGAAAACTCCAAGATTTGAAGGTAATAAGAAACAAACACTTTCAAATCTTGTTAAAATTATATGAGGGTGCAGAGTTGGATAATGTTGATGAGTCAGTCACTACCATTAGTGTCGTCATTAAAGGCTATCAAAAAAGCCTAGAAAAGATTGAAAAGAGCCCAAAGGATTTTACATTGTAGGTAGAGGAGATAGATAAATTATTTGATGGAATTGACTTGTAATTGTATGAAGATGATAATAAAAAAAGTTATATTCCACTAAAAATATTGTCCAACAGTTTGTCTGAATCATGGTCGAGGTAAACAAACAAGAGGATTTGCAAAAGTTGTTTTAATTTGAAGACATGAAGCAGATAATGGAGCACATAGAGGAGATCCAATTGTTTGGTTCAAATCTCACCTCATTCCGAGAAAGGAAAAAAAATCATTTGGAATCCATAGAGTTGCCTAATTTTGATGAAGTCTGGGAAATCATAAAGAGACTTCGCAAAGATCACCCAGACATTCTTCCATAAAACCAAGTTTCATTTGATACTTAGTCATTTTTGTATACCTTAGTCATTTTTTGATACATAGCCAATTTTTATTCATGCATTTTTTGGAGGTCTACAACCCTGAAAATCCAAGGTCATCAAGAATTCCAGGCTTAGTTAATTTTTAGAGTTACATTTTTCGGAGGTCCACAACCCTGAAATTCTTGGGAACGCATTTTTCAGTCACATTTTTTATATAGAATCATTTTGTGGGTATATTACATGCAATATGGAGGTTGTTTTTACATTTCAAGGGGTCTTCTATCAGTTACACATCAAAAGAGTGGTTAGATCCATTCATTTTGGGCGTGAATAACAAGGTGAAGATCAAACCACGTGCAAACAAGAAGAAGAAATGGTGGAACTGCGGTTTGATTTCCTTCGTTTTAGGGGTTGATTCCAGTCTTATTCTGCATGTATTTGATGTACACACAAATGGGAATCCATGCAAACTTGTTAGCAATCAATGTAGGAGTATTTTTGCATTGTTGAAAAACAAATGTAATTTTATTATGCAATGTTTTGTGTAGATGAAACCCTAGCTATGGGTTTCGTATTTTCCAAGTTGAAGAAATATATAATTCATTACATAGATGTAATTAAGGTCATATTTTTATTCAATAAATCTATATTCTATTGATTTTTCATTCATGGTGTGATTCGTCTACTATCTATGCAAAATTGATGAATATGTGCATGATTGTTCATTTATTTTAGAGAGCCAAATGTGTTTTATTGTGAATGTATTTGTGACCAATTAGTTGGGAGTTTATCGTTATTCTCTCATCTTGCTGTGATGAATGATTAGAAATATTTTCTCTATTGGTATAAGGATAAATTTTTCTTGTGTGTGTGTACATCTAGTGGCTTCACAATTTGATAAATTTTGACAATTCTTGCATTTGGGTAAAGTTTCTCCCAAATATTGTATCTTCTTAACATAGACTTTTGAGTTATTATAATTCATGTTTTGTGGATTTCTATCTTTTCATCATTTAACTTGCAAGCATGATTCAACGATGGTTTATGTTCGTTAGATTTCATTTCTAGGAAATATTCTTATAATTCTTGTTACTCAATATTTTGATATTTTTTGGAAATTGGTAAAGAGAGGAAATCGTCGTAAGTTTTAAAATTAGATTTGCATTGTTAGGAAATTTCATACATTGAAAATTGGGGAAAAACCAAAAGGTGTTAAAGTTTGTTTTGCAATATGAGTTTCAATCATACCAACAAAGGCCTCCTTGTGAACATTCACATTTATCTTTGATTGAGCTTTCCAAGTGGTTGTACCACAACCACAGAGAACCTTGGGAGTAACTTTTTTATTCTTTCAAGAGGGGAATTTGCATCTCTTATTTCAAATTGTTTCTTTGTGTAAAAACAATGCTCAACAAAAGTGGCTCTAGGAGGGTCAACATCAAACAACATGTAGGAGAATATCAGATCTTTCTCACCAAAGAGGTTTGAAAAAGTGCTTAGATCATCTCTGAAAAGGGGTGAGTTCCTTGAAATTACCCACTATCGTTAAACTCGGAGTGATATGGGAGAATGAAAACCAACTCCCCCTCAACACCTAGTTGGTCTGCAAAACCCACTTGGTCAACAATCGCATATTGTTACCATAGTTGCTACTACAACCATTAATCTAAATCAGATTTTTTTTCCACATATCCAAATGGATTTCTTTGCTAATGCTCATAGTTCCCCATTGAACATAGCTGGACAATTATACAAGTTGCCAAAAAATCCTAAAAAAAATTGTACCAGGTTTTTATATGGTGAATCTAAGATAGCGGAAGAGCACATCCATGCCTTTAAAGAAATATGCAACTAGAAAGAACTTGTACATAAAGATGTTGTGTTCCACCTGTTCCCATATACACTTGGTGAGTTTTCCTACAACTGGTGTCTAAATTTTCCTAGGGGATCCATCACCACATGGGTTGAGTTTGAGACCAAATTTCTAAATTAATTTAAACTCTATGTAGATCCCACTGACCTCCACCACTAGTTTATCTCAGCCAAGAAAGAGCCAAATGTGCCTATTTCCATGTTTATTCATCATTTCCACAAGACGTATCAAAATATTGAAGCTCCTTACATGGTACCCACACCCATTTTCATACAAGTGTACCTAAGATCCTTAGATCCGTTGACAGTAATTTTTTTTGGAAGGATCCCATCTGCGGATATAGACACCTTATAAAAAGTTTCCAATGAATCAATCACTTTCACACAACATATGGATCCGCAAGCTAGTGAAACTTTTGGTACCCTACCATCATTTGGAAATGTTGCCACTATGAACACATTCCCAGTAGTCAACCATGCCTTGAACAATCATACTTCATTACTCAATCCCATACCAACCCAACTTCTCGTTTTCCCACCGCTAGCTATTACCTCACTAACACATATGGGCACTTTTTCCAATGAACGATCGTCAGAATTCTGACAATCATGTGTCATGGGTTCGACGAAACGCTACCCAACTTATCATTGCTAGAATTTTTTTGGATCCTTCAACAAACAATAATTCATCGTAATTCTGACAAAAAATTTGTCGAAAGCTTGATTCCTCACATGCCCTTACATTTGTCAGACCTCTATCGGAACTTCGACGAAATCCATGCTTTACTTGAGAGGAAGTATTTTTCGCACGTACAAAATTTGTGTCACTACTTGTTAGGGAATCCATCAAAATTTTGATGAGAATTGACATCGGCATTCTGACAGCATGTTTCAACTACCAGTGGGCTCTACCAAAAATTTTGTACCTACGACGAAAAATTTCATCACAAGTACAACACTCCTTTCAAAGCATGTTGGGGTGTTTCGTCAAAATGTAGACGACCTGTGAATATTTTAAAACAAAAATACTGACCTATGGCTATGATTATCTATAAATCTAGACAATTGGATTGTATCCTAATGCAGAGCATCTTAGAAATCCATTGAACCACCAAGGATCTTCTTTATCCAAACACATTTCAAACTCCTCAACCACAACATAAAGCATCCATCAAAAAACTCAACACAGTGAATCATTCCTATGGTAAAGATCTTTCATTATGAAATCTAGATTTACCTCAAATCAGCCACTATCATCTGACGAAAACAATTGCATTGGGAAGTAAATAATTCCATGAACAATCAAATTAGTAACTCACCATAGCCCTTCCGAGGGTACTCCTAACTCATGCCAAAAAAATTAGTTTCAATGCCTATTAGGCCTTGGTGTACCACAGTCACAATGTTAATACCAATAACCATAGCAACTTTTTGAGTCAATAGAATTTCTTCTCAATTACCTCTTCAAGTTTAAAATTCACTTCATCACATCTCACAAAGGAACCTTTACTTGTTGTCCATAATGTTGTAGAGATCTCATTGTCCATAGTCATAATATTAGTAACAAAAATATTACTCATTGATCAAAATTCAACGAACATTATCTTACCCTCCATTCAATGTCTTCCTTAAAAGGTGATAATCATATCCTATCAATAAACTTTGAGGCACAAACAAACCTCAGTTACAAGTAAATTTTACAACTTCTAACTGACACTGTTCAATAGTTTGAACCAAGAGCATAAGTGATCAATCTTCAATCAATCAACAGTGAAGCCATGCACTTTTAAGAAGTATTGAATTTATGAAACAATCTACTACAAATGCCTTTAGAGAACATTGATAAAAAACCAATCAAACAAACAATCCCTTTGTTCACTAAGACAGTCATATTCATGATAGTTTAAACTCTATATAAAAAAAAATAGCACTCAAAATGTTCTTAGTTCTATTGACATGTATGTTACATAGGATTCTAAATGTTATTTTATTTCATCCATGATCATTTGGACATCAACCATTGAAAACACAATTCAGTTCACTAATAAAACTCAGGAAATATAACAGAACAAACTCGCTAGGGCATCAAGTTTTTTAATAGTCATGAGATATTTTAGTGTCAAACCTTTTTCATTGGGATAACGACTCAAAATAATACCAGATCTCACAATTGGAGATTTTTCTCATGGTGAAATCAAATGGTATTGGCTAAACATTCAACAAACCCCAATTGGTGAGGGTTTTAGACTGTTTTCAAAAATATGGTTTTATCTTCTCCAATAATCAATGACCAGACTTAAGGCTTGATTTATTTGAAATTAGATTCATCCCACTCCAGGAAACATATATTTGAAACCACAACTAGTCACCAAGTTTGAGTGGCATGTGACTGATTAGGAAATTTGTAGGAAAAACAATAGTAGATTGCAATACTTTCATTAAAACTTTCATCAATTCTCCCAATTGTGTGTGTCCTCGACCCAAAGAGGTACATTTAAGCATTTAAAAAGTAGTTTTAACTGACTCCAACCATTTTTGCACCACATTGATCATTATTCACTGATTGACAACTTATTTTTTCAAATGTTGCAACTTTTACAACTTAACATCAAATGACTCCAAATTCACATTATAACCTTATGAACATGTCAAAAATTACTATCACATCTTATTTGGATGATCTGACCCTTGTTTGACCAATTTGACTAGTTTGACCACCCTAGTGCCTTATAGGCCAAATGATTACTTTGTGGCTCATAGGCCTTACATATGAAATTTGATCTTTTAGTCTGTTAGTTCCTTTTCTTGCTAACACATAAAATACTTGTATTAATCCTGCTCTATTATCCCACACACTGATCAAGAAAGAAACAGAAAGACAGAAACAAGGTTTTCAAACCCTCTACACTTTGAGTTCCACAACCTCAGGCGGGTTCACCTTTTTTGCACTTAATATGTTCAAATTAATGGAATTCATTGCATCAAATGCATAGTGGAATTACAGATTTCAATTTCTATAATACTAAAACAAAATGATAAAGATCAATTTTAAGATGACAGCCACCCACTTCAAATGAATAATAGGCCAGTGTCTTATCCTAGGGTATGGGAGTCACTCTTTGTATTCATAACCATAAACATAAATGAAACTAAAAATCTGAAAATGAACAGATATACCTAATACATCCTCTTCACACATATGCTAAGGTCATCATCAGATTCATTACACATATTAAGCTTCAAAATAATCCTAAGGTATTTTAATCCTTCCTTGAAAGAACCCCTAGGACAATTTTCATAATCTCCTTGACATATATTTAAACTGAATAATCCTAAATTACTCAATTGAAGAAAAACTCAAGACATGACAATGAAGACAAATACTCATCATAAGTTGTAGAAACTGTTGACAAATTTTCATTTATATTCATGTCAAAAAGTTATTACATTTCAACAAAAATCTCTCAGAACCCTAATCAATAAAAATTGGTCTCAAACCAAAGTTTTTACAACATAATTGTATTTTCAAATGTAAAAAATGACTATCCTCTTGTTCTTGTTATCAGATTCTGCTTCAATTCCTTTTGATTTAGCTTGATCAAAAAGCTTTTGATTTCTTCAGACTTAATAAAGTCATCATGTTTTATGAACTCATTCGCCATCATTACTCTTTCATCCATTTCTGCATCTAGGATCATCTCGTTATCTCCTTGACCCTCATCCTGTGGCATCTTTTGCAATTGTTTCCTATTTTTTCAGAAATACCTCCCATGCTCTGTCACCACTGCCTTGGCCATGACTTTTCTATCCTACACCATTCTGTGCTCTATTTTCTTCTTCTTTCTAGGTGGTTCCCTAGTAGAGGTAGCTTCTTCACTAGCCTCTTCCTCTTCCTCCTGGTTATGCTCAGGTTGTTCTAAATGCTCATCATCATGCAAAGCCATTTTGTGAGGGGATCCATGGGACTGTGTATCCTCAGCATTAAAATTTGGCACTTGTGTCATTAATTGGTCATATGATTCTATCATTTTATCAATTCTTTGTAAGTAAGGAGTATCAGGAAAGAAACAAGAAAAAGAATTATCAAACTCCTTCCACTCAACTTCCACTCTCATGAGATCCTTCCACTTTCTTCTTCTTTCCTGGACATCAATCCTTTCCATCCTATTCCTGATAACATCCTCTTCATCAAGAGCTTCATGGTCTCTCACAGTCGGCCAAGGGGTCATGGTTTTAAGGTTGTCTTCTCAAACTCTTCTGGGTCACAAAACCTAACAACTGTAGTTGACATCCTATATTGTTTCAAGAAACCATTAACCATTTCAAAGGCTCTCTTCCCAATGGAAAAATCAAACCCTACCCATAACCTAGGGACAAATGTACTTTTTATGTGCCCTTCCAAAAACTCTTTATCCATCCAAGTAATCTTCCATATGAACTCCAAGAAAGCCAATCTGAGTGGGATAAATTTATGGACGACATGGGGGGTTGTGAGCACCCATAGACAATGATAATAGTGAATTGGTCAAAGAAAAAGAAATCACCCAAATTGTGGGAAATGGACCAACCCTGCATAACACTCCATGGTCTTAATAACCTTCTGACATTAATTGATAACCTCTCCCTTACTACCCCCAATAAATCCAAAATTGGATCAACAATCTAGTTATAAACGAAAACAAAAGAGAAATCTACAGAAGCACTATCCCATACCTAGGTCCACCGTTGAATTGGCATCTCAACACCATATTAAGAATTGAATAATTCCAACTCCTTGTACATAGAAGCTCTGTTGTAGTAAAGAATCATGAACATCAGATGTGAATAATGTTTGAGTGTCGACACAAGGGCATCTGATCTAATCTCCACTAATGCATTATGTATAGCCTCAACTATATATCCCACGTAGTCATCATTAGAATTAACTTATGGATGTTGGATATCCATGTCCATCATTAGCAAGTCAACAGGAACATTGGAATCTCCATCAAAACCCAACACCCTACTTAGACCATACACTCTGCACTTGACATAATTGTGGAATAAGGATAGGTCAAAAGGTGGCTTCGCATTATCTAGAATTACTACCAGATGTCTATCTATTCTGGGCATAAACTTGGGCATCTCATTTTTCCTTATGGGTTTCTCCCTTTTCTTATAATCAGCTTGTATTTTATCCAAATCAATTTCAGTACATAATGTTCCAGTAATCTCGAAGACCTTTCCTACTGATCTTTTGTTTATTTCCACTAGGGCTTCCTTATTCTTCTTTCTAATCACCCTAGCTATTGGACAATATCTCTCAGCTAGCTATTAAACTAGGTCCACATCGACATAGACATCAGGAACAATTAATTTAGCCATGTTCATATTCCAAGGGTTATAGATAGGGGTTGATTTAACTCTATTGTTCCAAAAGTAATGAAACAAGGAATTACCCGAATGATTTGGAGTAACAGGATTCTTACATTGACACCACTTGTCCTTCCATTCTACATCATTGGCACTGTTTGTACTAGATGTTCCAGGCAAGAGACCCGCAAAATCTTCCACATACTTCTTAGAAGCAACTACTTTCTTTCCTGACCCTTTTGAAACTACGCTGTGGTAGCTTAGCTCATTTTTCCTTCTGCAAATTTTATCTCAGACAAATTCCTCTACAATTCGCTCATAAAATCATAAGGCAGAAAATGAGAAATGTACAGAATGAATGCATAATCAATTATAGTTATAGCCCATCTAATCGGTGTCTTGTCTTCATAACTACAACTCCTCACGCTTGCAGAAACAAGGCGTTAACTCCTACAACTAGTGTCACCATTAATTCAAACTTGCGTATCCTTGCTGGAACAACTGTACATTTTCTTTCTCTGTCATCTACAACCAGGAAAAGTACACATGGTACACTCTCGCACACTCATTGTCTATTCAGACCTTTAAAATTTTCATCGCAAGTGAGCAACAAAATCTCTACCTCTTAGCTCATCGCGGACTCGCAACAACTTTATAACTTGACCTTGATCATGTGGCGAGTGAGCGACGGTCCTTGGCATCTTTTATTTTTATTAGCCGCGCAATCACAGTTTTTAACTTCCTTATGCTTGAGACTTTTCGAGTGAGCACTGAGTAAACAACTGACTGAAATTTCACCTCGACACATACCCGCAGCATACTTCTAAAAAGATATTATTATCCTTCCAAGTGAGTGACAAACCTTCTAAGAACATACCACTAACCGAGTCACTCAATCGCTGTCCATTTTTTATAACCGCTAAGCCTTAGCGAGTGAGCGACGGTCATAAAATAATATACTCACACACTCGCGGTGTATAAATTATTTATCGTTGATGCATCGCTACTGGGCGCTTTCATGACAATCTTCTTTGGTCGCGCACTCGCAGCTGAAAAATATTTAAGTGCCAAGCATCGATAAGTGAGCAATATGATTCAAAATCTATCTAGTCGCACACTCGCAATAGTTATCCTTTTGATTATAAAGCTTCAACGAGTGAGTGATAGCATTACTTTAATTGAATCTCCCTTAGTTGCACACTCGCTATGAAAATTTGATTTGACCTTTATCACTTGTGGGTGTGCAACATCTAAAACATATCCTTCATCGCTCTCTTACAAACTGAAATCTTTGAATACATCATCAACGCAACTGAACGATGACAATCAATAGGCATTTACTTATCTTGTGTGGGTTGTTCGCACAAAGAAATATATTAGAATGGGAACCTCAATGAGTGAGCGATGACTTATGGACAAAACTTGACTCGCGCACTCGCGCAGAAAAAGTCACAAGACGTAAAACATGAATGAGTGAGCGATTAACATTTAAATTACCCTGTTCGCACACTCACGATCTTAAAAGCTATAAGCCAAAATACACCGCGACTACACGAAAGACCTCTTTAGAACCACTTGCTCACTCACACAACTATAAAAATAGATCATAGACATACCGCGACTACGCGATAACCCTTTTCAACAACTTTGCTGCTCACTCGTGGAACCAAGTCAACACTTTACAAAAACATCGTGACTGCACGACTACATACTGACTAATGAGCCGCTCACTCGTACAGCCACTAATTTCACTTAAAGGAAATAGTGCGAATGCGTGAATAGGAAAAAAAATAGCCTACTGACTTAGCACAATTTAAAACCCTTTTCATGAGAAAAGACAAAGCCCTAAGAAAAATTATGCGGGAAAAGACCAATATTTGAAAAATTAAAAATTTTAGGATATAGTGCCAATAATGCCTCCGACTGGGGAAAGTTAATTGCAAGATTAACATTAGAAACCAAAACTTTGGGACATAGACCAAAACCTCAAAACTAAACTATACATACACACACCACACAACCGAAACCTAAAATAGGGAAACCTAAACTACTATGCATGGAAAAGTAGAATTATGAGAAATAATACTTCAGGAATTGTCCATGCACTGGCAATTCTTGTATCTCACCATCAGAATCCTCCAGAAATTATGAATCTTTCCCATGAAAATCCTGAATTACAAAGGGGTCCTTCCAAAGTGACTCAAACTTACCATGCTTCCCCTTTCTTCTTTTCTTGCATTCCATTGGAGCACCATGTCATTTATTTGAAACTTCCTTTTAGTTTCTCTTTTGTAAAAAAATTATTTAGATTACTGTTGGATTTTTAGATTTATTTTATATGCTTTGGCCCTTATTTCTTCCAATTCAACCAATTGGACCATCCTATCCTCCATAGGTTCCTGCATTTCAAATTCTTCTTCTTGCATAAATTTATAAACATGTAACAAGTTATTCAAAGGCAATCTTGCCTAAGTCCCATAGACCATTTCAAAAGGGGAAACCCCTATTGCTCTCTTTACTGTTACCGTGTCAGCCCAAAGGGATAACTTTAACTTTGAGTGCCAAGACTTCTTATTTTTCTCCTAAGTCCTCTTAATTGTCTTCATTATGCTCTTATTACTGGACTCATCATGCCCATTCGCTTGTGGATGTTAGGGTGAAGAATAAGATATATTAATACCATAATCCTCACAAAAATCTTTAAATTTGTTAGATCTAAAACAAATAGAATTGTCCATTATCAATATGGTTGGGACACCAAACCTAGTCAGAATATTATCCATTAAGAAATCCATTACAACTTTGTTGGTTTCCTTCTAAGATGGGATTGTCTCAATCTATTTGGTGAAATAATATGTTTCTACAAGAATCTAGCTGTGACCTCCACTAGACTTTTCTGAAAATTCCCCAATAAAATCAATGCCCCATTGGGAAAAAGGTGCTTCAACTATCATGGGATTCAACATCAATGCCCCTAAAAATTTCATCTTAGAAGAAAACCTTTGGCATGGCTCACATTTCTACACAAATTTTTGGGTATCTTTAAAAAGGGATGGCCAATAAAACCCAGCTCTGAAAATTTTATGAGGTGTAGTTTTGGCAGAGTAATGTTCTCCGCAGACACCATCATGCATTTCATTCAGAACTCTCCTACATTGTGATTCATCTAAACAGAACAAAAAAATACCATCTCTATTCTTCCAAAACAAGTCACCCTATACCAAAACAAATTTTTGGGCTTGCAGCCTCAGAGTTCTTTTATGAGTATCTGACATGTGTCCTACGCATTTAGCATTTTTCAGAAAAAACACAATATCAACATACCATGACTGTAACTCAATGCTAGTGTGATTCATACTTACATCCTGGATGTTATTAATTTGAGCCAAGTCCATGTTTGTATTGGTCATGAGTTTAGTCAAACCCAGACCTCTAACTAATTTGGTGACTTGAATTTCCAAATTTAATTCCTAAATTATGTTGATCCACCGACATCTTTTTCTAGTGACTTTAGATTGAGATAATATATCTTTTACTGTTGCATGTGGAACATAAGAAATAACTTTTGCACAAACTAGGTAGGGCCTGAAAATATTGACTGCTTTGACCAAAGCGTAAGCTTGATTTTCCATTATCTCATAGTTTAGTTCTGATGCTTGCAGATATTTACTCAAAAATGCTATAGGATGCTCAAATCCTTCACTATCCTTTTGCAACAACACTGTAGCAATAGTATGAAATGAAACAAATGAAAATAAAGAGAAAGGCTTCTCATAGTCAGGGGATCTCAGAACTGGTTCTTTTTGTATTGCCATCTTTATTTCATCAAAGGCCAATTGAGCTTCCTTATCTCATTTAAAATCAAAATTCTTCTTGAGTAACTTAACTATGGGTTTTACTATTTTTGTAAAGTTGGCAATGAATCTTCTTACAAAATTCACCTTTTCCAAAAAATACTATACACCCTTGATGTTCCTGGGAGGCAGAACCTTGTTAATAGCCTCTACTCTTTCAAGGTCAATTCTGATTCCTTCCTTTGAGACTATATGTCCCAACAACTTACCCTCTGTCATAGAAAAGTGACACTTCTTGGGATTTAATGATATTCCATATTCCAAAGATTTAGCAAAAATCTTTTCCAAGTGCTTACAATGATCCTCATCCCTTTTGGAATATGCAGTTAAATCATCTTGGTACACAACCATAATTACATTTATAAACTCTTTTAAAGCCACATCCATGGCTCTCTGGAAAGTAGCTCCTGCATCCATCAAACCAAATGGCATCCTCACATTAACATATGTACCCCATGGGGTAGTGAATGTTGTTTTGAATTGTTTAGATTCCTGAACCAACACCTGATAATAACCAGAAAAGCCATTCATCATGGATAAGAGTTCACAACCAGTAACTCTCTACAGCATTGCCTCCATATTAGGCAAGGAATAATTATCTTTTAAGGAGGCTACATCGAGATTTCTGAAATCCAAACACAACCTGATATCACCATTCTTCTTCCTGACTGGCACTAGATTAGATACCCATGAGGAGTGTCTAATTGGCTTTATTATCCCAGCGTCTCTAAGCTTTGTTAATTCTTGTTGCATTTTAGGGGCCAGTAATAGATTTATTAGCCTTTGTTTTTGCCTAAAAGGTTTGACATCACTTTTCAATGGGACTTCATGCTGGAAGAGATCTTCCCTATAAGCCTTAAGGTATTCATAAGACCACGCAAAAACATGCTTAAACCTTTTCAGTAACTTGATTAAATTTGTTCTTACATGAGGAGCCAACTTTTTTCCAATATATACAAGTTTGGGATTGGACTTTGACCCTAAGTTTATCTCCTCAAATTCATCCATTTTAGCTGCAGACTTTTGGGACATGTAACTGTCATTATCAGTAAACATTCCTTCTAGTTGAGTCAAACCCTTAGGGATTTCATTTGTTTGCAATTGCACAATTTCATTGCCAAATATTGTTACTTTCCATCAACCATCTCCACCAAATTATTACAGTCAATGATATGGCTTTCATAATTATCCACACAATGAATAAATGTAAGGATGTCATTATCATTTTCAAAAATCTGCCAACTATACACATTATCAGGGATAACAGGCCTACTCTTAGTCTTAATAATAGAAATTCTTGCCAATGTCATATCATCATTTTTTATAGCAATATTAGCCAAAAAGTCTGCCATGATATTTTTAAATCTCTCTATCCACTCAATGGAGAATGCATCAAAAAACTCAATGGTATCCCAAACAACATGCTTATTGGTTCAATATATCATTCTTGGCAGCATACTTTGACCTGATTTGAGATATGGCTAATTCTGAATCTCCAAAAACCCTTAATAACTTAATGCCATGCTTAACCGTTATCTCTAGTCCCAAAAGTAATGTCTCAAATTCAGTTATATTGTTTGTACATTGGAAAGACAATAGAAAATAATATTTGAAAGTTGTACCTGATGGAGACACAAATAATACACCAACTCTCGATCCTTCCTTTGAGTAGGCTCCATCAAAATACATTTGCCACAATCTATTTTGTTGCAATTCTAACTCCTCTATTATGGGGTCAGAATTTCTTAACTGAGGTTGGATCTTTTCAACTCTGAAATTCTACATATCTACATCAACAAAACAATTCAGCATATTTGGTTCAATCTTATCAACATACACAGGAGCTCTAGGCTCTCGCGATAACTTAGCTTCTCTCTCATTCACATAAATAGTAGCAAAGGACAAATCCGATCGTACATGTCCTCCAATAGTTGCAACACACTACCTTGATAAAAGCATCCCATAATGAGGCAGTGAATCAACCACAACAACATCTATTTTAAAAGTGACCTCAGGATATGCAACAAGTTTCACTTCTATTCCTTTTAGAGTTCCTATTGCAGGTACTTCCCTATTGTCCATGGCATAATATTTACCAAAAGAAGTATCCACCTCTAAGCCCAATTGTTTCATTACAGTATAAGTCATCACATTAGCAGTAGCTCCTGAATCTATCATACAGTTCTTCAATAACATATTATTTACAAGAAGTGTCACATAAAAAGGATCAATCTGGAAAGGTTCCTGGGTGATCACACTCCCAACACAGATTTGGGGTTCATTTTGCTCTTCTTTACTCTAACATTTTAAAATATTTACATCAGGGATGTCTGGTAAGGTTGGAAGTAATGAGAAAGAAGCTTCTTGGTGTTATTTTATCTCTAGCATTTCAACTAAGGGAACGACACTTTCATTTGAGATAATGCTTGTTTCATATCAAAGGTTGGAAAACTTAACACAGTCTCAGAAGTAACGTTACCTTTATTGTCCTTAATTTGCCTAGTTTTTTGTTCATCTATAGGAGAAATTTTACCTTCTTTGATAGAAGCATCCTTAGGCTCTTCTTTGTCCATTTTACCCACATTTTGTGTAGGCTCTTCATTAGTAACCTCTTTGATAAATAGTGAACCAGGCTTGCTCTTCCCTTGATCAACTTGTCTATTTCTAAGGGGATACAAAATTCTTGTTTGATTCACTACAGCTATAGTAAGAGATCTTACTTCCTCATCATTGGGTATCCGAAGTTGAACACGTTCTAATTTAGTATTTGCAACATTAACTGTGAACTACACATTTCCTTGTGACTCATCTTCTGATTCACCATTGTCATCCTCAATAGTAAAAGGAGGCATAAAAGCAGTATTTTTA
Source organism: Thuja plicata (assembly GCA_018584345.1). Taxonomy (NCBI): domain Eukaryota; kingdom Viridiplantae; phylum Streptophyta; class Pinopsida; order Cupressales; family Cupressaceae; genus Thuja; species Thuja plicata. The sequence continues at coordinate 3,077,028 of MU223535.1, forward strand.
TTATTATTATGGCTTTCTTGTATTCCAATGTTTCCATGTGGTTTTGTCAGCACTTGAACAACTGCACACTAAAAAGGGGAATGCGGCATATTTCAAGCCATACACCAGGGATTATTCTCAACATTGTGTGTATTGTTGTTTTTTAATGGATCAGGAACATCCCTATTCTTTTCATCACTTGTTTCCTCTAGTACAGGCTTACCATCTTTCCAATTAGTCTTGTAAGGAAAATCCTGCAGCCTGTAGGATTTCTCTTGCCTCTAATACTGTTGTCTATTATTTTGAAAACCCTTTTCATTCTTATCAACCTTCACAGCCAGATCTTTTACCACACTTACCAGTGCATCCATTTTATCCTCTTCCTTGGGATTTTTAGTGGATTGTCCTTTTGATTCTTTCCAGAGTCTAGTATCATCTCTTTTACCAAGCTTGCTAGAAGCCCTTCTATTGCTTTCTATGTTTATGGACAATTTATAAGCATCCCTCATGGTATGAGGATCTTTATCTCTCAACAAACAAGTCGTCTTCCCATCAAGAGCATTGCAATATATGGTTAGGAAAACATTCTCATCCAACCTCAAAAATTGGAAAAGCTTATACATAGCCTTTTGAAATCTTATGTTAAACTCAACTATGCTCTCATTTTGAAATTTCTTCATGTTGTTGAATTCATTCAACATGAAACCAGATTTTATCTTGTCACCATATTTCTCTTTGAAACATATAACAAAATCATCCCATGAATAGATACTATTATCAGGTAATCCCCAATACCAATCTCTTCCATCCTCAATCAATGATTGCACAAACAGTTTCATCACAACATCCTCATGCTCAATTTCATAATCATTCATTTTATCAGCGAAGACTTTCAAGCATTCTTCACCCATTATAGCATTATTTCCGCTGAATATGGGGATCTGATCTCTAACTTCGTTAGGGATAGCATTTGGTTGGCTAGGGATACCATCAAAAAATAATTGCCTATATATTTCTAAATGAATAGGCCTTCTCTAAAAATTTGGGCCAATGTTTTGGCTATCAATACCAATGCCTACATTTTGATGACCAATATTTCCACCCAGCCCACTTCCTCCCGAATGTGATGCAACATTTCCTGTTGTACCATACACATGGGTGTTTGTATTAGTATTTTGAATCTTAGAAGCAGATCCAGACATACCTTGAGCGGTTGTAGAAGTATCAACTGTTGAATTTGTGCTAGTGAGAGAATTTAAGAAAGAAATCTTTCTTTTCATTTCAACAGAGGCAGCTTCTAATTCTTCCTTCTCCAATTGTTTGGCAATGTCATCCTTGGCTTTCTAGCCCTCTCCAACTCCATATCAAGTGAGAAAAGATCTTTAGATATGCCTTCTTCCATCTTAGGCTTAGCAAAATGTATGCCAACAACCTTTTGTTTTCCCTTGTTAGTAATTGTCTCTTTAGCATTAGTTGCTAAAGTGTCTTTTACAAAGGTTTTACCCTTAGGAGATTTCTAATCTTCATGAGGTTGGATTTGTCTTAACACTGGACCCTCACATTCTGAACTATTATTCATTAATAAATGTTCCCTCTCTTGGCATTCTTTTCTCAAGGCATTTACATCCCTAAAAATCTCTTTATCCAAACCATGGAATCCTTCTTTTGAACCTTGATTTGCCAGTTTCAATTGGGCAACTCTTTTATTTAAATTTTCTCTCTCAGTAATAACATTTACAATTTGCTCTTCTCTATTTTTGTCATTCTTCTGCTTTATAAGCATTTTCTCTTTTAATTCCTTCTTTAAAAGGTCATTGTCCCTAAGGAATTCTTCTATATCAGAGCTTGAAGATGATGACATGTAACTGACTGAATGTTTGACAATATTAAGTTGAAGATGATGCAAGCATTAAATTAGTTAATGGTTTGTATTGTCATTGATGTCAACTTGATATCTTCTGTATGGTCATATACATAATGCCAAAGACTTCAGAGAATCAATAGAACATAGGTTATCCTTTTAGCAATGCATAAAAGTCAAGCATTCACCAAGTGACAGACTACACCGACGGAGTGCACACCATCGGTAAATATAGAGATATAGTCACAGTGATGCTCGACGAGCAGAAGATAGTGTTGCCCGACGAAGCAGAATCACAGGATGCCCAACAAGTTGAAAACAGTGTTGCCTGAAGAGAAAGATCCAATGATGCCTGACGGACAAAGATCCCGAAGATAACTGAATTTATACCGACGGAATTGGCAGTTGTTACCGGCGACGAACTGCAGAATTGACCGACAGAATAGAGAGATCAGAAAACAACAAAATATCTAGCTGGAAAAGCTTAAAGAAAGACTTAACTGGTTGTTTTATTTGTTTTATTCGACCACAATTAAGTAAGTGATTTAAAGATGATTTACATAGCTGGCAAGAAGATAACTATGAGATAAATCAGGAGTTAAAGTCGTAAAGCAATTTAGCTGGATTGTTTTTTACGCCAAGAATCAAGAATCAAGAACCAAGAATTAAGGAATATCATGTCTATATAAGAGACAAGTATAATTCATTTAAAACACACACAGATACATGGGGGAGTGATTTGAAATAAGATGCTGAAGAAAAACTGATGAAGGTTAAACTTCATACAGTCCTGATCAATCAAGCTAAGGGAGAGCTAAAGAATTTTGCAGACACCGACACACAGTGAAGCACAGCATCACAGAGCAGAAAGAATGAAGAACAAAGGAATAGAATTGATACATTGATCAGAAAGGTATTGTACGTAAATAGATCTGAATATGAGCAATTCAAAGTTGCATTAGAAACAGGTCATTATGTTTCAGTTTAACCATTGAAGCATTAAGTCTCTTAACAGAGTAGGACTTAACAGTCTTTTTGTAATTGAGGTATATCCTAACAGATTACCATAAGGTTGACTCATGATAGTAGCATTGGTCTTACCTAAAGCCTATTGATAGTCTAAGAAGGAGGTTGATTCAAGGATGGTAGTATGATTAGCATAAAGCCTATTGACAGTCATGAGACTGATTCAAGGATGGTAGCATAGATGTCAGATACTTAGTGACAACCTATGTATAAAAATCCTCTAACAAGGTCGCACTTAACAGTGTGTTTGTAACCTTTAACAGGGTTGGCTCCTAACAGGGCTCACTTCAGAAGAGTGAAAATTT
>MU223535.1:3086735-3104748 GCA_018584345.1 Thuja plicata
CCCCCCCCCCCCCCCCCTCTCAATTATTACTAACAGAAGAATCATATATGTTCATAATATCATCCTCCCCTTGGTTTTTTACCAGCTTATAATGAGCATCTTTTGTATTTGGCGAATAATTTCCTTTTTGTTGTTATATTCTTTCTATTACAGGGGTACTAAACAGATCATCAAAATAACCTCTATTTGCATATCCCAAACTCTGGAATTCAATAGCACCCTTTTCTGGGACAGTTCCCAGGGGCTGACTTGAACCTACAGATCTTGGTTTCCAAGATGAACTAGTGTGAGATTCTACCTTCTTAGAATAGTTTATTCAATGATTTTTAGTATTATCACCCTCTGATGTAGCTTCAGAGTGTTGTTTCATGTATGCTTTTGTATTCTTCATTCTATCCAAAATGAAATCTCCCTTAACACTTGATCTACTATATGTTTCCCTTAGAAACACTATAACTAATTACCCGGAGTTGCCACCCAAATCTTATTGGTAATAAAATAACAAGATTTCTCTTTGAAAGTGACAATAAATAATATGAAAATGAAATAGAGAACACACTTTGATTTTATAAACAGGATTTCAAGGATTTAACTGTCATGAAACAAGAGTTCCAACTAACCTTTAGATGTGTTCATTCCTTGAAAGGTCCCCAGTAGAGTCGTCATTTTTTGTTAGTTCCTTTTCTTGCTAACACATAAAATACTTATATTAAGCTTGCTCTATTATCCCACACACTGATCAAGCAAGAAACAGAAAGATAGAAACAGGGTTTTCAAACCCTCTACACTTCAAGTTCCTCAACCTCAGGCGGGTTCACCTTTTTTTCACTTAAGATGTTCAAATTAATGGAATTCATTGTATCAAATGCATAGTGGAATTACAGATTTCAATTTCTGTAATACAAACAAAATGATAAAGATCAATTTTATGATGATAGCCACCCACTTCAAATGAATAATAGGCCAGTGTATTATCCTAGGGTATGGGAGTCACTCTTTGTATTCATAACCATTTTCCATGAACATAAACATAAATGCAACCACAGATCTGAAAATGGACAGATATACCTAATACATCACCTTCACACATATGCTAAGGTATTCATCATATTCATTACACATCTTAAGCTTCAAAATAGTCCTAAGGTATTTAAATATTTCCTTGAAAGAACCCCTAAGATAATTTTCATAATTTGCCTGACAGATATATAAACTGAATAATCCTAAATTACTCAATTTAAGCAAAACTCAAGATAGGACAATGAAGATAAATACTCATCATAAGTTGCAGAAACTCTTGACGAATTTTTATTTTTATTCATGTCAAAAAGTTATTACAATTCAACAAAAATCTCTCAGAACCCTAATAATTAAAAATTGGTTTCAAACCAAAGTTTTTAAACATCATTGTATTTTCAAATGTAAAAAATGACTATCCTCTTGTTACTGTTATCAGATTCTGCTTCAATTCCTTTTGCTTTAGCTTGATCAAAAAGCTTTTGAATTCTTCATACTTAATAAAGTCATCATCTTTTTATGAACTCATTCGCCATCATTACTCTTTTATCCATTTATGCATCCAGGATCATCTCGTTATCTCCTTGACCCTCATCCTGTGGCATCTTTTACAATTGTTTCCTAATTTTTTGGAAATACCTCCCATGCTCTGTCACCACTGCCTTGGCCATGCTTTTTCTAGCCTGCGCCATTATGTGCTCTATTTTTTGCTTCTTGCTAGGTGGTTCCCTAGAAGAGATAGCTTCTTCACCAGCCTCTTCCTCTTCCTTCTGGGGATGCTCAGGCTATTCTAAATGCTCATAATCATGCAAAGCCACTATGTGAGGGGATCCCTGGGACTGTGTATCCTCTGCATTAAAATTTGGCATGTGTGCCATTAATTGGTCATATGATTCTATCATTTTATCAATTATTTATAAGTAAGGAGTATCAGGAAAGAACCAAAAAAAGAATCATTAGACTCCTTACACTCAGCTTCCATTCTCATGAGATCTTTCCACTTTATTCTTCTTTCCTGTACATCAATCCTTTCTATCCTATTCCTGACAACACCCTCTTCATCAAGAGGTTCATGGTCACTCACAGTCTGCCAAGGGGTCATGGTTTTTAAGGTTGTCTTCACAAAATATTCTGGTTTACAAAACCTAACAACTGTAGTTGACATCCTATATTGTTTCAAGAAACCATTAATCATTTCAAAGGCCCTCTTCCCAATGAAAAAATCAAACCCTACCCATAACCTAGGGAAAAATGTACCTTTTCTATGCCCTTCCAAAAACTCTTTATCCATCCAATTAATCTTCCATATGAACTCTAAGAAAGACACTCTGAGTGGGACAAATTTAGGGAGGACATGGGGGGTTGTGAGCACCCATAGACTCTGATAATAGTGAATTGGTCAAAGAAAAAGAAATCACCCCAATTATGGGAAATGGACAAAACCTGAATAGCACTCCATGGTCTTAATAACCTTCTGACATTAATTGATAACCTATCCCTTACTAGCCCCAATAAATCCAAAATTGGATCAACAATCAAGTTATGAAAGCAAACAAAACAAGAATCTACAGAAGAATTGTCCCATACTTGGGTCCTCCATTGAATTGGCATCTCAACACCATATTCTGAATTGAATAATTCCAACTCCTTGTCCATAGAATCTTTATTGTAGTAAATAATCATGAACATCAGATGTGAATAATGCTTGAATGTTGGCACAGGGGCATCTAATCTGATCTCCACTAATGCATTATGTATAGCCTCAACTATATATCCCACATAGTCATAATCAGAATTAGCTTCAGGATGTTGGATATCCATGGCCATCATTAGCAAGTTAACAAGAACAATGGAATCTCCATCAAAACCCAACACCCTACTTAGACCATACACTGTGCACTTGACATAATTTTGGAATAAGGATAGGTCAAAAGGTGGCTTCACATTATCTGGAATTACTACTAGATGTCTATCTATTCTGGGCATAAACCTGGGCATCTCATGTTTCTTTATCGGTTTCTCCCTTTTCTTGTAATCAGCTTGTATTTTATCCAAATTAATTTCAGTACATAATGCACCAGTAATCCCAAAGACCTCTACTACTGATCTTCTATTTATAGCCGCTAGGGCTTCCTTATTCTTCTTTCTAATCACCCTAGCTATTGGACAATATCTCTTAGCTAGCTCTTTAACTAGGTCCACATCGACATAGACATCAAGAACAATTAATTTGGCCATGTTCATATTCCAAGGGTTACATATAGGGGTTGATTTAACTCTATTGTTCCAAAAGTAATGAAACAAGGAATTACCCGAATGATTTGGAGTAACACGATTCCTGCATTTACATCACTTGTCCTTCCATTTTGCATCATTGGCACTGTTTGCGCTGGATGTTCCAGGAAAGAGATCCACAAACTCTTCCACATACTTCTTGGAAGTAACTACTTTCTTTCATGACCCTTTTGAAACTGCGATGGTGGTAACCTGGCTCATTTTTCCTTCTAAAATGTTTTATCTCAGACAAATTCCTCTGCAATTCACTTAGAAAATCATAAGGAAGAAAATGAGAAATGTACAAAATGAATGCATAATCAATTATACTTATAGCCCATCTAATCGACGTCTTGTCTTCATAACTGCAACTTCTCACGCTTGCAGAAACATGGCGTTAACTCCTACAACTAGTGTAGCCATTAATTCAAACTAGTGTAGCCATTAATTCAAACTAGCGTATCCTTGCTGGAACAACTGTACATTTTCTTTCTCTATCACCTACAACCGGGAAAAGTACACATGGCACACTGTCGCACACTCATTGTCTATTCTGAACTTTAAAATTGTCATCGCGAGTGAGCGACAAAATCTCTACCTCTTATCTCCTCGCGCACTCGCAACAACTTTATAACTTGACCTTGATCATCTGGTGAGTGAGCGACGGCCCTTGGCATCTTTCATTTTTATTAGTCGCACACTCACAGTGTTTTACTTCCTTATGCTTGAGACTTTTCGAGTGAGCATTGAGTAAACAACTGACTGAAATTTCACCTCGTCACATACCCGCAACATACTTCTGAAGAGATATTATTATCCTTGCGAGTGAGCGACAAACCTTCTGAGAACATACCACTAACTGAGTCGCTCGATCGCTGTCCATTTTTTATAACCGCTAAGCCTTAGCGAGTGAGCGACGGTCATAAAATCATATACTCGCACACTCGCGGTGTGAAAATTATCTATCGCTGATGCATTGCTACTGAGCGCTATCATGACAATCTGCTTTGGTCGTGCACTCGTAGCTAAAAAATATTTAAGTGCCAATCATCGACGAGTGAGAGATATGATTCAAAATCTATTTGGTCACACACTCCAATAGTTATCCTTTTGATTATAAACCTTCAACGAGTGAGTGATAGCATTACTTTAATTGAATCTCCCTCAGTCGTGCACTCGCTATGAAAATTTGATTTGACCTTTATCACTCGTGGGTGTGCGATGTTTAAAACATCTCTGTCATCGCTCACTTGCAAACTAAAATCTTTGAATACATCATCAACGCAAATGAGTGATGAAAATCAATAGGCATTTAGTTATCTGGCATCACCTGTTCGCATAAAGAAATAAATTAGAATGGGAACCTCAGCGAGTGAGCAATGACCTATGGACCAAACTCGACTCGCGCACTTGCGCAAAAAAATTCACCATATGTAAAACATGAACGAGTGAGCGATTAACACTTACATTACCATGTTCGCACACTCGTGATCTTAAAAGCTATAAGCCGAGATACACCGCGACTGTGTGAAAGACCTCTTCAAAACCACTCGCACAACTATAAAATAGATCATAGCCATACCGCGACTACGCGATAACCCTTTTCAACAACTTTTCCGCTCACTCGCCGAACCAAGTCATCACTTTACAAAAACGTCGTGACTGCGCGACCACATACTGACTGATGACCCGCTCACTCGCACAACCACTAATTTCACTTAAATGATGTTGCGCGACTAGGAACACAATAATAGAATACTGACTTAGCATAATTTAAAACCCTTTTCATGAGAAAAGACAAATCCCTGAGAAAAATTATGTGGGAAAAGGCCAATATTTGAAAAATTAAATTTTTCAGGATACAGTGCCAACATAGTCTTCTTAAATTCGACTCAAAAAACATGTATGAACTTGAAAAAATATAAATGGCTTTCTTCCTTGGCCTTATTATAATTTTGACCATTCATGGCCATAGTTGTATTAGTGCACCTGCACCATACCATTCTTCACCTTGAATCAAGGCAATATAGTAGCCTTTCCAAACAATGTGGAATTTCAATTGGATTCTTATTTCACATACCACTCAAATTTCAAAAAATACATATTCTAGAAATCACTAGGAAGTGTGACCATATAGAACACTTTCCACTTATCAAACAATAATATTGGCGATAAAAGAAAACATCATCAAAATAATGTACTATAAATTAATCAGCATATACTAATATAAATGACAAGTAACATGACCACTAGTGTGAGAAAGTTGATTAATTCTATATTCAAAAAACTAGGTACATACCATTCCTCTTGAAAGAAATGTTGAGAAAAGGAATAATAGTGCTCCCATATGGCTTTTAAAAATAGGAAGCATACCCCTAAGTTTCTCGGTAAGAGCACTTGTAGAGGTACATATATTTATTCTCAAGACACTCTGTAATTCTTAAGAAAAAGTAATGGAAAGGCCTTCCAGTGCTCTATAAATCATCTGGAACAAAATGTCTCTTATCAATAGGAATGATATGAATATACAATACAAAAATATTATGGATTTACATTAAGACTTTTTCTTAACCAAGTAAAATTAACAAAGTAAAATTCAAATAATAGGCAATGAATAAATGGTACACTGACAATCTTAAAGAAGAAACAACAACTCCTTCAAACACAAAATAGGCCTTCATCATCCAATATACTTGTTGTCTAATCATACTCTGATTTGAACTCACAATTTTTTTATCAAGAACTATGAATACCACGTGACTGATAAGGAAATTTGCAGTAAAAACAATGGTGAAATGCAATATTTTATTTCAAATCTTCATCCAAACTCCACTGAATGTACTCCCTCGACCCAAAGAGGAGTATTTAAGTACATTCAAACATTTTCCAACTTCCAACAACTAATTTTCAATTAGTTGGGTGTCGATTCAACACTTGACAACTTATTTTGCAATTGTTGCAACTTTTAGAACTTGACACCAAGTGACTCCAAATTAACATTATAACCTTAAGAAAATGTAAGAAATGACTATAAGACCTTATTACAATCATTTTTACCCTTATTTGACCAGCTTGATTGGTTTGACCAACCTAGGGCCTTATAGGCCAAATGATTACATTGTGGCCCATAGGCCTTACATATGAAATTTGATCCTTGAGTCTTCTCAAAATGGACTCAAAAAAACACATCTAGACTTGAAAATAATACAATTTTTCTTTTACTTTTCTTTATTACAAATTTGACTATTCATGGCCATAGTGGTATTAGTGCACTTGCACCAGATTTCCACTATGATAGTCTCATAATCATGTGACAAAATAGAGATCATAAAAGATGCAAAACTTTATTCTTATGCACACTCAAACTATAAAACCATTTAAATCATTTAAGGTATATTTGATGAATATATGATGTAATAATGTTCATAGTATGGTCATGGGATTAAAATGTCAAAAAGTTGTAAAAATGTTGAAAATTTGCTTGACAACTTTTGCAACATTTCAACAAAGTTGTCTAAATGAGTCTAATTGATCAACTAATCATGTAGTTGATCCAAAATTGGTTGTAACTAATTTATTTATGTTTAAATAAGCCTCTTTGGGTTAAGGTTAAGCCATGGTGTGAGTTTAAAGATCGAGTATTATGAGCCTGTTAAGGATTGGGCAAAGTATCTTTGAGAATAATTATTAATTTGTGAAAAGGGAGTGTGACCAGTCTATGAGGGATGAAAACTGAAGACAAGTTATTAGAGTTTGAATTAGGATCACTCAATGACTCCTAATTATATTTGAGAATGTTAGTTTGATAAGACATCTTGGAGTGTCTAAACGCCTTTGAGAAAACCTAAATTGTGAACGAGTAATTCCTCTTGAAAAATCTTTTAGTGAGTGTTGTTACAAAAAAAAGTTGTAAAATGACATTATGTGTAGGTGACATTGGTAAAATCCATGTAGGTGACACGTCAAGTTTCAAGCTGATTACATGTTGAATTAAGCTTGATAAACAACAAGCTGATACGTAAACAAAAAACAAAAATCTTAATCAAGGACCTTACCTATGATGGTCTCAACTAATAAATAACTTGTGATGATGTTGTTCGTGTTGGCTCTATTGGACCCTTCAATTAAGATTCAATACACATTATTCAATAAGATTAACAGTGGAGCATAATGAAATATTGAAAAGTGTGTTACCTTATTGAGCTTCTCTTTATTTCAAGACTAGTTTAATATGCTCTACTTAACAGGGCCAACCATGTGAAATTGGAAGATCATTTGGCACCTCCCCCCCCCCCCTAACGTCACTCTAAATTCCCCCTTAACATATAACATATAACATTCATTCAANAAGATCATTTGGCCCCCCCCCCCCCCCCCTAACGTCACTCTAAATTCCCCCTTAACATATAACATATAACATTCATTCAATCTTTCATCCATTAATGAAATATAACATTCATTCATTATCACATAATATTTATTAACACATAACATCCATTAACACGTAACATTTATTCATTAACACATAATTCATTCAATCATTTCTTTTTTTGTCTTTTTTTAAGCTAAGAAAAGACAAAGTGGAGCATCATTTTTGCACTCTTCAGTTGTTGTGCCCTCTGCTCCTAATCTTAATGTATGCCTAGTGACATGATGTGTAGGCCTATGCAAAGGGGTGTCCGCTGAAATAACAAAGAAATAGGTTTAATTGATAAGTTTTTTTTTTTTATTGTTAAAAATATCTCATTAATTAAAAGAACATTACAGGGGTGCTCTTTACCTTATGGGGCCACATCAACTTCCTGATCATGTCATCTACCCTCATCCTCAACATGTTGAACACCCTCTAAATCCTCTGGAGTTGAACACAAAAGGTTTAGCAATAATACAAACATGTGTTTAGCATCAATAAAATAGCATCATAAGCATTTTATATATTGTGTGTTCCTTGCCTTTCCTTTATCTAGACTGTGCAGTATCCTCGACAAAAGGGTTCAGGATGTCTTTACTCAATTACCTATTTCCACCAAGGGTGACAAAATCACACAAAATATATACATGTAATCAACACCAACAATTCAACATCATAGGCATTACATTTGCAATTTGATAAACAATACATTAAATATATGAACAATAATACAAACATATGTTTAGCATCAATAAAATAACATCTATCTAGAGTGTGCAAGATCCTCGCCAAAAGGGTTTAGGATGTCTTTACTTAATTACCTATTTCCACCAAGGGTGACAAAATCACACAATATATACGTGTAATCAACACCAACAATTGAGCATCATAAGCATTACATTTGCAATTTGATAAACAATGCATTAAATATATGAGCAATTAATCCAAACATGTGTTTAGCATTAAATATGTGAGCAATAATAAAACTAGTTTTTCTCAAATGACAACTTTTGTCAATGTTGCAAAAAGTTGTTGACAACTTTTTGCACCAATATTGCAATTTTTGTCACTTTTGCATCAATGACCCTTATAACTTTGCAAACGTGACCTATATGACTTAGATGAACTACAAACATAATTTTTATACCATCTCCACCTTATTTGACTAGTTTGACCAGTTTGAACCAACCTTGACCACTAGGGCTTAATAGGCAAAATGGTTACATAGCGGCTCATTGAGCCTTACAATTGAAATCTAAAGCATGAAAAGACATTTAAAAACTATGAAAATGAAATGAATGGCCTTATCATGGCCTTATTAAAAAAATAAAATCTTTGGCCTTAATGGCCTCTTTGGTGCTTTGATGCTCCTGCAGCAGATGACCATTTGTGATGTAAATAATGTTTATGAGTCCATTTGTTGAGGTTTTGAGCCATAAAGATGTAATCAAAGAATAATGAATAAAAATATGCTTCTAATCTCTTTCACATATATAAGGTATAACAATGAGCTTCCACAGATCTTCAGTTAAGATAAAATCTAGATCAAGGTTGGCTTCATCTTGGTGCAGGAGCACCAAAACAACTATGGCCATGAATGGTCAAATTTTGTAAGAAGGCCAAGGAAAAGGCCATTTATATTGATTTTAAGTCTAGACATGTTTATTGAGTCCATTTTGAGAAGACTAAAATGTCAATTTTCAAGTGTAAGGCCTATGAGCCATAATGTCATCACTTGGCCTATAAGGACCTAGGTTCGTCAAACCAGTCAAACTGGTCAAATAGGGGTAAGATCATTGAAATCGGGACTAATAGTCATTATTTACATATTCATGAGGTCATAGGATTGATTTGGAGTCATTTTTATGTAAGGAGTAAAAGTTGAAAAAAGTTGCTTGACAACTTTGCAAAATACGTTGTGAATTAAGTAAATTACGTCCAACTAATTCAAAAAATGGTTGGAATAGTTATAAACTGCTTTGTAATTATTTAAATATCCCTCTTTGGGTCGAGGGCACACACAATTGAAGATTTGATAAAATTTTCTAATGAAAACATTTCAATTTACTATTGTTTCTAAGATGTTATATCTCCTTCAATCACTTCTAGCCATTATAACACTTTACTATGCTTGTTATTGCCAAACCAGAAGAAATCTGCAATCACTGTGAAGAAATTTAAAGCAATAGTCATCCTAGGGCGTGCTAGTTCTCATGCCATACACCATAATCTATTCTCAAATCAATTTCAATGGTTAGATAGATCAAATTTCTAATAAAATCTAGAATATATGAATTTTTCAATGGTTAAAAACAAAGATATGAAACAGTTTGTGTTCATACCTTTACAATGAGGGTTTTGTAACAGTTCTGACAAAAATGAATGGATCTTACTCTACAAGCCAAGGCAAGGAATGAAACTTGAATCAAATGGAAGAAGATTCATAAAACTTCATCACCAAATAGGTTTGCAATCAAATTAAATCATAAAATGTCATGTATTCATTAAACTTTCCTCCAATCTTTAAGTATGTGTCTTCCCTCGACCCAAAGAGGTACTTTTAAACCATTACAAATCAGTTTAGACCGAATTCAACCAATTCCCAAGTTGGTGGAATGACTAAACTCCTTTTGACAACTTTTAATGCAAATGTTGCAAAAGCCAGTTTTTGCAACATTTTGCAATTTTGGACATTTTGACACATTGACATTACACTGACCCTTATAACTTCATGAATGTGCCAAACATGTCTCAAATAACTTAATAACATCATTCCCATGCTGGTCTACCACATTTGACCACTTTGACCAACTTTGACACTCTAGGTCCTGATTGGCCTTACAAAGAAAATTGGCCTTATAGCCTTACAAAATGGATTCAAATGAACAAAGTAAATTGGCCTTGTAGCCTTACAAAATGGATTCAAATGAACAAATTAAATTGGCCTTATAGCCTTACAAAATGGATTCAAATGAACAAAGTAAATTGGCCTTATTGGCCTTATAGCCTTACAAAATGGCCTTATAGCCAAGAATTGGTCCTGCTTCCTCCTTGTGCTCCTGGTGCTTTGAGCACAAGGAGGAACCAAAACCAATTCGTGGTCAAAGCATGTAATGAGGCCAAGGAAAGATCATTCTTATTCTTTTTTAGTATATTTATGTTTTTCATGTTCATATCAATCTATTTTGTAAGGCTATAAGGCCAATCAGACCCTAGAGGGGCAAAGTTGATCAAACTCGTCAAATGTGGTAGGCCAACATAATAATGATTTTTTAAAAGTTGTTTGGACCATTTTGGGCATATTAATGAATTTGTAAGGGTCATTGAATAATGAGGATGTCAAAAATGTAAAAATTGCATTATGTTGCAAAAGTTGCTTTTGCAACATTTTGCCCAAAAAGTTGTCAAAAAAGGTGGTTGTAGGTAGTTTGGAGTTCTTGGTCAGTTCTAACCAACCAAATGAGCCTATATATGTTGTATTCATTGTGCATAGAGCAGAGGTGTACTTGGATTGATCAGGTCAATGAATACAATAAAGTTTTGTTCCATATTTCTGATTATTTTCCTTATGACTGTCACGTTTAATGTTGATCAGAGTAACATTTCATGTGTCTATTTATTGGGAGCCTCTGAGGAATCATTTGGATTGAAGGAGAAATGAGTTGGAAATATTTTGTTGGTGGTTTAAAATCTGGCCGTGAAGGATAAAGCAAGAAAGATCAAACCCTTCAAAAAAATAGTTTTAAACCCTCTAACCTGGCAGTTTTCAGCATTCTTATGACCATTGATGCATTTCTTGTCATTCAGAGATACATTTCATGATTAGTAATGATAGGAGTTAAATGAGGTTGTGAGAGAAGTAAATAACCATTTCACATTTCAGGATAAGGAATTTGCATTGGTTCTAATTTCTGATTTGGATTTTGTTGTTCATTTTGTCACCATGTCTGTCACAGTCACGGTAAATGTATTATTCCATTAAAAGTGAACTTTTGATGCTTGAAGCAACACTAATATGGTATTTTGAATTTATCAAGATCCTTTCGTTTGTTTGGAATTCACATAAAGATACAGGGAGATGGAGTTTTCGAACCAATTTGTGAGCAATGTCCTGTCATAAAAGCATAAAATAGTCACTGTGATAGTTTGATTCACAATTCCTTATTTAGGTACCATCATGTCTCTTTGGAATTCACTTTTAAGGCCTTGCAAATATGATGCAAATGTATATTAGCACCCTTTAATGGGAATTAGGTTATATTGGGAGGAACATTCATCATGGTCATGAAGTAAGGGAGTTTCTTCTACAAAGTGTTGATCAGACTTTGCAGGTGTATGTGGACAGTCCAATAGGATGTTGTCAAAGGTTACTGGAGCCCATTTATGATCTCTGATTTGTAAAAATAATGATATTTAGTTACTAACATACCATTTTGTATATGACAGAGACAATTGAGTCCTTGTGTTGGTGGTAGAGCCCATATAGTAGATAGTGCAGAAAGGTTATTGGTGTTATTGGAGATCTTCTAGCATACTATTTATTCTTCTACATTGTAAGTTCAAAGAAGAAACCAGAACAATTCTTCATTGACTAACCTGGCTCATAGTTCAAATTTATCCCCATTAATCTAGGGTATTTGAATACCTCAATAACTCAGTTTTTTTTTTCTATCCAAGTTTAAGAATTTTTCTGTGTATCCATAATTAGGGTTGTCATTTCAATTTGTCTTCAAATGAAGGGGAAAAATCAACCACCTGGCTGGGATGCATAATCCTAGTAACCACATGGATTCTGCCCATAATTGAACTAAATTGGTGGAAAAAGAAAAGGTGGGAATACATTTCCATTTGATGATAGAAAAATTACTTCCACATCCCTAACAAAGTCGGCGAATATGAGGAAACATAAGATTAATTTTAAAAGGATTTTCATTGGACAATAGAAATGCAAGCCGGCCCTAATCATAGTCCTTCCTCTTCATGCTATGGATTGACTATATAAGGAGGAATTCAAGTCATTTTTGCACCAAGAAAAGCATACTTACCTCTCCAATTAGCAGCAAATTCTTCCTTCATTGGCAGTGATCTCAAACAGGCGAAAATATCATCCTATGTGGGGGTTTTAAGGCAGTACTTTGCCCAAAATAAGAAGTGAGGAGTGGTGAAGAGAAAATGCAGATCCATTCGTGAGTCAGAGGAGTGAGAGTGAGACAGAGTCGTCATTTCCAGGTCGCTGCAGCAAGACAAACCCTTGAACCGTTCCTTCTCCTCACTCTCCCGTCGAATTGTTAGTGTTTCAAATGGTCATAGAAATGATCTTAAAACTTTTAAATATTAATTTTAAATTTTGATCTTTTTTGCCCTTTTTAACCACTATTATGACTCGATTAGATTATAAGGCAATTCAAATTGTCCATTAGAATTTTATAAGGAAATTATTAATTCACGTATTACACAATAAAAAATTATTAGAAGGATAATATATATTATATCATCACAAAAGCACAATATGAGGATTTCCTAAGCACTTGGGGAATGTAACAAGAGTGCATATCTTTTTAATTATTATTATTACTTGTTTAATTACATATCTATTACCAACATCTTTCACATTCAAACATCAACATGAGACCAATATAACCTCATTACAAGAAACCACTAATGAAAATTTGAGAATCGTCACATAGATCCAAATGTTGTTCATTCTCACAACTAAAACATCAACCCTCCACTCAAATGCAACAAGGAATGTAATATAATAATCTTGAGTTCATATGATTTGTTGATTTTAGTATTACTATTAACTTATGGAATTACAGAATCATAATGTGATAATCCTTGGACAAAAATATATATTTATTGTTATGCTTAGGGTTAGGGTTATGGTTAGGGTAATAATAAGAATTAGCATATAGAATTAGAATTAGAATTAGAGTGAGAGTGAGAGTTAGGGTTAGGGTGATCAGCGAGAATGAGAAAAAAAATTCACCATTTTGAAGGTCAGAGTTTTAAGGATGTCATGGTAGAATCAGTACAAACATGTATCCTATAATTCAACCACATGTCTGATTAACTTTAGCAACAATTTCCAAATAATAAAACATATAACTGTTAGGATTAAGTAATATTGAGAGGGGAGGTGAAACAGTATTATAGCACTTTATAAACTTATTTAACCAATTCAAACTCAACCATTCAATTAATGAAATAAATAGAACATGCACATAAAGTAAAAAAACTCATAACACCATGATTTGTTTGCGATGAAACCCTGGCCAAGGGAAAACCCCACTAGGGATGATACCCACAAATAATGCACGAAGAGTATAGTGTCCCTATTAGGAGACCTAGCCCTGTCAAGAGCTGAATATTACATTTAGTACATATCCTTGCTAAAGGATAAAGACCCTATTAGGGGTGTACAATGAGCGCACTGCTCTTACAAAGAAATATTGTTATGTTATAATGATTTATCAAAATGAACAATACAAGAATATTATATGCTTAAGTAGTCTCAATTATAGCTCGCGTCAACTTTTGTCTGATCCCGACATCACAATGCATTTACGGATTCCACACATATCTTCGCATCATAAAACAACTCTTCTTATATACTCGATCTCAAAAAAGTTCTTGCAGTCAGCTCACAAGAACATCACAAAATGTGTTCAAGACTTAACCAAATATCAAATCCATACTCACCAATCATACTCTAAAAAAATTAGGGTAGGACCCTATCCAAATCCAAAGTAGCACTTTTGGATTCCTCAATTTACTCACTTAAACATCTTGATGATTCAACTGCCATGTATCATTGTTGTATTATCTTCGCCTGTCTTCAACATGTTATAACTCTCAAAGATCAACTCCAAAATACACGTGACCATAATTGGAGGTCTACTATATCCCAAAATGTCTCCCTCTAAGCTTGAATGACTTAGTTCTCCATATACTGTGCCCGCTGACCAAAACTGTGTGACTATACTCTGCAAACTGCATTCTGGACTTAGTCATTTTTACAAAACTAAATATCCAAAACTATGTTGTACTCCAAGTGACCATGCCAATGAGTAGTGTTTTCATAAATGACAACCTATAAACAATGTTGATAAGGCCACTTTCCAACAATCTCCCCCTTTGGCATTAATGACAACACTTAGTGAAAATGACTAAGTGCTCAATACCAAACTACTAACTAAGTGCACATTTTTCATACTTATTACTCCCCCTTTGACATCAATGGAAAAGGTGTACAGTAAATAGTATCTATATAAAAATAAAAACTGCACAACTGCTCATCAAAAACTCATACCATGTGAAGTCCTTTTTTCTGAGATCCATACTTTGAAATTGGGAGATGTTGAAGCTATTAGTCAGGCTTTAAAAAGGTGTCAGGGTGGGCAGGATGATGGAGCTTTAGAATATGAGGATGTTAAAAAATCTAAGAATTATAAGAAAAATAATAATATGCCTGTTAGAAACACAAGGAGTTCAAAAATTGGGGATGTGGGAGGGATTTTGTCTTCTCCTGGAAGACCATCAAATCAAAGAAAGAGAGCCATGGAGGCTAATAAGAATATAGCAGATGGAAGCCAGATGACCATCCTAGACACAAGACCCTTTATCAAGGTATGAAGATTATCTCTTGGAATATATGAGGATTAAATAATCCTCATAAGAAAGATCTTGTTAGGAATATGATTAGAGATAATAGACCTGATATTTTTTTGATCCAAGAAACTAAAATGCCTTAGGAGAAAGTTGAAAAAATTAGTTTCTTTAGAAAGGGAAAAATTTGTGGGGGGGACTCTGAAGGGGCTTCAGGGGGTATTGCTACCTTATGTAACTGTGATGTTATATAAGGTGATGTTATTTACTAGGGGAATAATGTGATCTGTGTTAGATTTAGTCACATTAAGGATGGAACCTCCTGGGTTTTGACCAATATTTACGCCCCAAACACCAAATCTGGGAGAGAGTCGCATTGGAATTTTTTATCTCATCTGTGAAGAAGTTTTGATTCTGAAGGTTGGATTGTTATCAAAGATTTTAATACACCCCTGAAAGAGGATGAAAGAATGGGGTGAGTCAATCCAATATAGATAGTAGAATGAATTTGATGAACTTCATTGATGAGATTAAAGCCCTCCATGATGTTGAGATGCAGGGAAATAACTATACCAGGATTAATAGAAGGAATGGAAAGGATCTCATTCAGGTTAGACTTGATAGAGCTTTGATTAGTAATGATTGGTTTCTGCATTACTTTTGTACTTTGTCTTCTCATGTGAAGGTAGGATCTGATCATCACCCTATTAATTTCTTGGTTGATCCTATATCAATGAAAAGGAATTTTCCCTACATATTTGAGAAGATGTGGACCTTGCATCCACAACTTGAACAAAAAATAAAGGAATGGTGAAAGATAAAAATCAAAGATACAACCATGTTCATCCTTGCCAAGAAACTAAAACAGGCGAAGAATAATATTAAAAGATGGAATAAGGATACTTTTAGCAATATATTTTCTACTAAGACCAATATATGCTTGGAGCTGAAGGTAGTTCAGGATAGTATACAACAGGAGGGATATGATAAGATATCAAGAGATAAGGAAAATGAGAAGTTAGTGGAGTATCATGATATCTTCTCTAAAGAAGAGACCTTATGGAGACAGAGGTCTCGAAAGATATTTTTAAAGGAAGGGGATAGGAACTCAAAATACTTTTTAATGACTACTCTTAAGCATAGAATGGTGAATAGAATTTCTAATTTAATTATTAACGGAACTAGATCTGAAGATGAAGATTCAATTAGGATGGAGGTTAAAAGTTTTTTTCAGGATCTTCTCAATCAGGATAAGAACATGGACCTGGTTTCTCAAAGGGATTTTTTGGATTGTATCCCCTCCATCTTAAATGAGAACCAGAATGCCATTCTTACTGCTATCCCATCTAATGCTAAAATAAAAATGGGCTATCTTTTCTTTTGAAGGGGACAAGGCCCCTGGCCTAGATGGGTTTCCCCTATTTTTCTTCCAAAATTTTTGGCTTATAATTGAAAAGGATGTTACTAGTACACTGAAGGAATTATTTGGATCCACGAAACTCTTGAAAGAACTTAATGGTACTTTCATTGCTCTTATCCCTAAATATAAGGGACTAACAAGATGGATCAGTTCAAACCACTAAGATTATGTAACACAGCTTATAAGATCATTTCAAAGGTGATGACTACTAGGATTCTCTCTATTTTCCCCTCTCTCATATCCTGGCAGTAGAATGGATTTGTCCCTGGTAGGCAGATTATGGATTCCATAATCTCTATTCATGAAAATGTGCATTCTCTGGTTATGTCTGTTAATCTCTAAGATCTGTTGATGATTAGTGACCAACACTTAGTCATTCAGCTAGGCAGTTTTAGTTGGCTATCAATGTGGCCGAGCTAAAACTATGCAAGGCTGAGCAACATTGCCGAGCAGTTTTTAGTATGCCTAGTTACATTGCCGAGATGAGTAAGACACGGGGATGTTAAGTGCCGAGTGACAGACAGTCAAGTGTTGAGCAGGAAAGTTTTTGTATACATGTCTGTAATGTTACAAACTTCAAGGATAAGTAATATGGCCGACTTGTATAATCCTTTTAGGCTGACTTATGTATGCATTTAATATTCTCATACAAAGTTAGTTATGCATTTAATTGTTTTATCCTATGCATGACTCATTGTAAGCATTAATTGTTTTACCATCAAGGCATGGATATCAGATCTTGATCATTGATCTAGATCTCGCTATCAGATCTGAACAGATATATTAGATTGCTTCTAAAACCTATTTTGTATGTATGTGGTGTGTGGTGACTGCATTTTCAGAAGTGAAATGCACAAAAGGTTATTTTGTTAAGAAGCAGAGATCAAGCTGAGCAAGAACATAGTGAACAACAGAGTAAAGATTATATCAGATTATGAGATCATATAAGGTATTGGAAAGAGGAGATCCATCATCAGCATCAGAGTGCATAATGAAGGATCAATACTTGAGACATTCTAATAATTGTATCAGGTGAAAATCTCTTAACAAAGTGGTTCTAGCAGACCTTTCCTTTTCTCTTAATAGAGTGCTTACTTTATTGTGAGTTGAAATCCTTTAACAGGGTAGATTGTAATGATCTTAAGCTCTTAACAGAGCAGACCTTTCATAGGGTAGATTACATTTTGTAATCAAACATTGTAACCTTAACAGGTACACTTTATTACTGCAGTAGTGGAGAATTTTGTGGGTGTCATCCCCACCCCAGTTTTACCTATTTGGGT